>JADBJO010003049.1:180000-182500 GCA_016801955.1 Conus betulinus | reverse complement strand
TCTCTCTCTCTCTCTCTCTCTCTCTCTCTCTCTCTCGATCACGATCAGTGAAATGAATAGGGTAATAACAATAAAGAATGTATTAAGAGGAAATGGTTTAGTATCCTTTGGTTGTATCAGGTTTTAGGTTATGAAGTAGATTCTGTAAGTGAACTCAGTTAAAAAAAAAAAACAAACAAAAAAAAAAAACAAACTTGTTTTCACACCCAATGGCATGAATTTACAATCTAGTAATAAGTATCAGCGGCATTTTTCTTTCATTGAAGCTTTCGAGCCTAAACAGTATATAATATCCTTAATAACCAAAAGATTCAAGATCAGTGTAATGAAATGTTGTTTACTGCGAAGAATGTGTTGTATTATGTATTGTAGACAACAGCTGGCGACTTATGTCCAGTTTGCAAAGAGGGAACTGGGGGAAAAAGCTCACTGTTTTCACTTACAAATCATATACGCCCAGTTTCTTTTATTCAAATGTTGTTAAGCCGAGAGAGAGAGAGAGAGAGAGAGAGAGAGAGAGAGAGAGAGAGAGAGAGAGAGAGAGCTTTGACGGTAACTTTTCATTTCAAGCGATATGCGAAACATTAAATGCTTGTCAGTCTAACTGACGTAGACTACAGCTGTCAATGGCTGCATGTTATTCTGTATCATGATGTATTGCATGTTGGAGATTACTGCGCAGGCAAATGCACGTTCACTTCAGCTATGTCGTTTTCTTTTTTCCCTTTGACTGATCGGCTGTTTAATGTAGCATGTGTCGGACAAAATCTCTCTCTCTCTCTCTCTCTCTCTCTCTCTCTCTCTCCGATTTGTGCTTATTTACTCAAGTATTTGTTCATTTTCTTTCCAATGACTATAACGTGGGAGCAAGCTGAAACGTGAACCGGCGAAGGCTTTCACCGACCGCGTGACACAACACACCGCTCGGTCCCGATAAAGAAAACGATCCAGTCATGGTGGGCCCTTAATGGCAAGGGGGCTTAACTGGCAGGGATTACCAATGGGAGTTTTATCACTTCACTCGTTGAAAACTGTACCCAAACCCAGCCTGGTCTGGGTGGGGGCAGTGTAGTCAGACCTGGCAAACCTTAGCTTACCACTGCAGGCCTACCGCACGCGCGCGGAGACTCGGAGTGTTTGACGGGTAGGGGGCAGTTAAAGCACTACCGGCAATCGCACGAGTTCAGTCCGACGGACAGACTGAAAAGGAGGGATAGTCGAAGGCTTTCTGTGCGAATCTCTTCACCGTTTTGAGCGGTTTGCGCGTTTTTCCGTGCCACACCTAGGGGGCGGTGTTGTGTCAAAATGTTTGTCTATTAACCCCCCCCCCCCCCCCCCAAAAAAAAAAAAAAAAAAAAAAAAAAAAAAAAAAAGGAGAAGAAAGGAAAAGGTCATGATTAGGAGGGGGGAGAGGGAGGATGAAGGATGGGAGGAGGAGAAGCGTGGAAATGGGAAGACTGATGTTTCTGAGGACTCAGGTATACATATATGTTCCTTGTGTTAAAAAGCATAGACACATACAATTAAGACTCTCTCTCTCTCTCTCTCTCTCTCTCTCTCTCTCTCTCTCTCTCTCTCTCTCTCACCAAGCAGACAAGTACGCGAACAAGCAAGCACGCACACACGCAAGCACAAACGCACTGACGAGCGCACGCGCACACACACTGACTGACTGACTGACTACTGACTGACTGAAACTAATGTATTGTCAGATTAACTCTGATGGTTGTACTGACAAAGGGACAGAGAGAGAGAGAGAGAGAGAGAGAGAGAGAGAGAGAGAGAGAGAGAGAGAGAGAGACACACACACACACACACACACACACACACACACACACACACACACACACACACCCAGTATTCTGAGCTGATCTAAAAGCGTAACACTCACTATGAATATGTAGAAGAGTGATAAAATGTTGAAAAATGGATTCGTGACGGTTTTCACCTCTCCCCGCCCATTTTCACCCTCCCCACTCTCTCTCTCTAACACACACACACACACACACACACACACACACACACACACACAGAGAGAGAGAGAGAGAGAGAGAGAGAGAGAGAGAGAGAGAGAGAGAGAGAGAGAGAGAGAGAGGTCCTGCAGGTGGCATCTCAGTTCCGAACTATCAGCGTGAACAAGAGAGATACAATTGTCGAGAAATGGTTTCTTGGCAAGTTTGAAATGTAATGTCTGATAGATGTTCTGTCCTTTCCCCTTGATTCGTTCTGGAAAATGATGAGAGCGAATGATCACTTCACTCAACGATAACGATGTACTGCAATTTCAGAAAATGGCAGTTGAAAATCGGTATGTATCTTAATTGCCTGTCTAAACTGATCTGTAAATGAGAGAGAGAGAGAGAGAGAGAGAGAGAGAGAGAGAGAGAGAGAGAGAGAGAGAGGTCGTTGTTTCGCTACGTGTAAAGGTAATCAAACTTGCTACAAGTGGGTCTTTTTTTTTTTTTTTTTTTTTTTTTTTTTTTTTTGCCTGTCCCAACCT
>JADBJO010003049.1:172500-175000 GCA_016801955.1 Conus betulinus | reverse complement strand
CAGGGGGACTTTTCCCTCATAGTTAACATTGGTTCAGACTCCATTTCTAATACAGTCCTTCGAATGAGACTATAAACCGAGGTTCCATGTGTGAACGCACGCGTAACATTTGCGCACACGTAAAATCCCATCACCAGCTTTCGGAAGAGTAGGCCAGTTTGGCCGCTGGTACGGATGACACATTACACATAGCAAGCACCCTACGTGATAAATGGAAAGAATGAAGGAATTAAGGAAATTGAGAAACGATATTGAACGATATTGACTGGATGACACAGGAAACGACTGAATGAAGCACCAGCTGGCAGCTCTTCAGTTGGCACTACCCAGGTAGGCAGCCTGTTGTGTAAACGAGTGTGGATTGTAAAGCGATTAGAGCTTGGTCTCTAGCCGAGGATAGGCGCTATATAAGTAGGCTTATTCATAATAATATCGCGCGCGCGCGCGCGCGCGCACACACACACACACACACACACACACACACACACTGAATATACTGTATACAACAAATTGCTCGCCGTCAGCTCTTCCGTATGAGCCATCGAAACCCGACAGGTAAAGTAATTTTCATTGCAACCCCCTTCGTTGAACCAGCGAAAAATAGCGTCTGCAAGACCGGTGTAGACTGCTGCACGCGCAATGTGTACATACAGACTGGACCTGTTTGACAACGGGTAAAGGTCCAGACGGAGAAGTGTGAATATCGTGCGTTAGGGAGTGTCGGCTGTCAGAAGTGTCAGCAATCACGAAAGTTAAAAGAAAAAGTTCGAAACTGCCGACCGTACCATTTCCTTCTTTCTTTCTTTCTTTATTTGACATGTTACCACAACTGCACCTTTTTTTTTCTTTCTTTTTTTTTTTTTTTTTACCCCCCTAAACAATACTGAAGATTCGTGATGACACTCGTATTATATGGTTGATAGCCACATCAATCCTTCGTGGCCTGATTCTTAAAAACATATACCGCGTCGCACTTTAATATGAATAAATGAACGAAACGCCGCCCTTGCGCTGACAAAGGGCATAGAGACAGCAACTCCTGAACTGGGTGACCAAGGTGTACATTATTAGTTAGAGGTGCATTACCTTTTCGGTCTCGTCATGGGCTGCCGACCGCCCGAAAATAGAATACCACACGTAAGCACTTTCTGAACCGAGAAATTTGCTGTGGTATCCCAGTCATCCGCACGGAACGGAACGAAATAAGTCTCCGAGTGCCACCTCCCACCCTTCCCCTCTCCTTCCCCTTCTTCTTCTTGCCCGTCCCTTCGTCTCACGTGGTGGAAATTTTTCGGTTGATGGGAAGTAAGTGAAAGGCCGGGGGAGGGAGGGGGTGAGAGGGGGAAGGGTGGGGGCAGTGGCGAGAACTATCGTGGTGAGAAAACCTAACGGGGCGAACATGTTCCGGCTGCTATGATCTTGTGCACTGCCCCGCCGCCGCTGAGTTGACCAGTTTCGCCTCCATTCGCATTTCGTGTGTGTCCGAGTCGCCACCGCCGCCGGACCTGGGAGGGAGACTGTCACCAACCAGCTCGGTGGTCGCCAAGTCTGTCTGTCTTGTCTCACGTCCACCGTCTCCTCCGTTGCCTCCCCTCCCCCTCCCTGCCGCCCCCCCCCACGTCATCCCTTGTTTCGTCCGATCGTCCGTCGTCGCCAGGCTGAGGGAGGAAACTGCCCGCAGGGGGACAGAATCTGTGAGTGCACAGGGTGCTGTGTGTGTCCCTCACACCCCCTCCGTCATTGTTGGGGGTCAAAAGGCATACGGAACACAAAGCTACCGTCCGTCCGGCTTTTTTGATTCTCTTGGCTTATTTTCAAACAAAACAAAACAACACAACAAAGCTGTTTCCAGCCTTCGAGACGAAAAAGCCGGAAACTAGTGTGGCACAGAATCCTTTTTCGTGGACATTTTTTTTTGGGGGGGGACCCACCAATTGTTGGGTGTTTCTTTTTCTTCCTTTTTTTTCCCCTGGTGGTGTTAACGACCTGGACAGCGACAACTCAAAGCTTACGGTGTCGGTGTGTCTGTCCGTGTGTGTTTGTGTACGTGTGTGCGGGCGTTGTTTGTGGAGAGCGCCGAGACTGACGGAGCGACGCGCCGATGATTCAGTCGTCCTCATGGAACTGACGCCGTGTGCGAACGCGTGCGTGTGAAGTACCACCGCCGGCGGCCCGGTTTGGATCGTGTGTTCGCCGGCTGGTGAACACACACCGAGTCTGGTGCAAGACCAGCTGCTGTCCTCCTCCTCCAACCTACCCGGCGTGTTCCAAGAACCGTCACGTGGACACCCGGCCCGGCTTCTGCCCATCGTCCAGGGTGTCAGTCTTTGATCGGTGGAGATAGATACGCTGCGCAGTGTGCAGTTTTGGATTTACCGGCCGGTGGGGTCACTTTTTGCTCCCCCTTTCTTCTGACCCCATCAATCATCGCGTGCAAGCATCCAGGGTGTGGTCAAGTTGTCTGTCTGTGTGTGTGTGGCTCGTTCGTCTTCGGAGACCG
>JADBJO010003049.1:155000-160000 GCA_016801955.1 Conus betulinus | reverse complement strand
CACACACACACACACACACACACGAAACCCCCCCCCCCCCCCCACACACACACACACACACCGTACGCGCACACATGTACACCGCCAAAGAACAGACAACTAACGGGTTTGCCCGTCAGATGCCAACAGATGTCAGAAAACGTCCATGCGAAAGTGACGACGAAAATGGAAATAAAAAGTCACAGTGTTACTTTTGAAGTCAGTACAGAAGTTTTGTCCGGTTACCGATGTTGCTAATGCAGTTTTCGACGTCCTCGTCTGCGATTGATGGGCCTTTTGCCCTGTTCGCACACAAAACGTATCACAAGCAGAAGTAAAGGAAAAAAAAAAATCCAAAACACCCCCGTGATTTGATGGTACTGCACTGTTAAATACACACCGTGGTTAATGTCCAACTACAAAAAGAAGGAATAGCTTTTCTGTTTTAATTGTCAAAACACACTTTCTTTGTTTCTAATCTTTTTTGTTTTTTTTCAAAAAGCAGTGTAGTAATACCACCTGCTTGATCCTTTACCTTATAGCCTCCCCCCCTTCACCTTCCGGCTCGGTACTGGAAGAACGTGTGTGAAAATGCCAAGGAGAGTGAGCCACCGACCTGTAAAGAAGCAAGAGAGTATCACCGGTGACTTTTGTACGTGCCTTGCAGTGTGTTTAGTATGGAGCCCCAAACAACAAGTAGCCGTGTCTGTCAGCCCTTTTAGAACAGAGATCCGTGTTTGTACTCCCCCCCCCCCCCCCCCCACCCACCCACACACACACACACACACACTGCAGTCTCTGTCTTCCCTCCTCTGTGTCCGTATCAATGAAATCGGTTCTTCCAGCCGTCATTTACATCACCTGTCTGATTTTCTTGTGTCTTTTCTGTCTCCTCACCACCACCCCCCCCCCCCCCCCCCCCCCCCTTTTTATTTTATTTTTTTTTAAAGGCATGTTATGTTGTGGTTGGGATAAACTTTGATTATGATTTAGTTTCGTTGTTTGAAACCGCATCCGCATCGATATTTGAGTTATAAGCATTGTTGAGAAGATAGAATAAACGTCAGTTATCAGTGGATAAGAGAGAGAGAGAGAGAGAGAGAGAGAGAGAGAGAGAGAGAGAGAGAGAGAGAGCCGTTCCAAAAGTCGGTAACCAGAGAACAAAGTCACTCATTAGATCATGGAACGTTTAGGCGTTTTATTTCATTCTGTTGAATACCTTATCATAAACGATGATTTTCCTGAAACAACATCGAAGCGACTTTTTTTTTTTTTTTTTTTTTTTATGAACCTATGTGTCACTACATTCAGATTTGACTTAATCAAAGGGTGTAGAGAATTAAAGTAAATGAACTGTGTAAAGGAAGAAAACGAACGCTTTCCAGTATGCTTTATACCCGTATCATGTTTCTGCCAAGGGTTGTATTAAAAAGAAAATGAAATCAAGGATGAGAAAAGTAAAAGCAAAGATGAAGAAAACTGAGTTAAACCACTACGAACCACCAAAACCTACACTACACTACTACTGGCACTACTGCTACTGCTGCCGCTAGATTCTATTTAACAACAGAGAATTGAACAGTAAACATAAACTAATTCCTTTATAATTAACACATTTGAAACATCATCATGCGCCTTCAATTAGCTATCACCACGAAACGACGGTATGATCTCTTGCACCACCTTACGCTTGATACGGAACAGATGTTATTCCTCTTCGTAACTGATTTTACGGCAACGCGTCTTTTACCGTTCAAAACCAGTATTTTTTTTTTTTTTTGACTCGGGTTCAAAAACATTATTCACAAACAAAACGCTTCGAGCGAAGTTTCCGCTATTTCTCTTGCTTGGTCACTACCAGTGCATATTTCCGAAGAATTGTTTACTCGTTGAAACTGAAACACACGCGCGCGCGCGCGCGCGTGCGCGCACACACACACACACACACACTCATACCTTGAATTTGTTTTGACATTTGTCGCAGTCTTTGTACCAATATAGCAACTTTAAGACGGGAGTAGAAAAGAAAAGGGCATTTCTTGTTTTGTTTACTTTATACATGTTAATAAAATGGATATGTGAAAATCAGACACTGATGAAAACTACAGCCGATCTTTTTGTACTCCCAGTTCTTATAGAACAGGGAGTACTTTACAATTGGAACGAAGAAATGCTGTCTGTCAGTCCGTCTGTCTGTCTGTCTGTCTGTGTGTTCACGGGGTCAAAATGTGTTCCACTCGCTCCGGACAAAACTTCTGGGCCGACCTTTCTGAAAATTTGTTGGTATGTTCATTATGGGTCACGGATGATGCCCGATGTTTTATTTTACCAGAATAACCGTTACTAACGGCAATAACGGCCCAAAACGGGTTTTCTTCTTCATGAAATATCTCAGAAAGTACTTGGCCAGTGACGAAATACATTATGACGCATGTTTGATTGTGACGTGTGTTTTTTTTCCAACACGCGTATTCAAGATAGATCTAAAGTGGGAGTACGTTTATATGCGTTGCATCTCTTGTTTTTTGTCACTGTTTCGCGTTGGTACAGGGCCTGTGCGCTTTCACATAGACCAGACACCGCGGTCAGCTGGGCTCTAAAGACATGGGTGAGACTGACTGACTGAATGGATCTGCACTCTTGCCTCCCACCCTCGGCCTCTGTTTGATCATCAGTTAATGTCAGCTTTTACATAGACACCTGCCTACCGGATGAGTCGGTGGTCGACGGTACGATAAGCCACCAGGATGGGAGTAGGTGGGAGTGAAGTGGAGGGGGGGAGGGGGGGGGGGAGTTGAGAGAAAAAGGAAGTTGAGAGGGTTGGAGGTGTTGGATGAGAGGGGAGGGGAGGGGAGGGGTTGAGGAAAGGGGGAATCCAGAGATAGGGGACATTTCGAACACTGCCTCAACCTTACCAGCACAACGTCATTACCACGGCGGACAGAGACAATTTCGAAGTTACGCATCTCACGTGCCCCATGGGCTCGAAATCGTTAACTCCGGGGGAAATGCGATGAGTCGGACGGGTGAGTTGATCGAGGTAGCCCCTCTATGCAGGCGCCTCCTCGGCCTCATTCGCTGTCAGATCGCATCACCCGTATATACCGTACATCTTCCTCGGCAGTGACAGATCGCCAACAGCCAGGGATGGTCCTCGCGCCGCGAGATGACGATCTCCGACCGGCGATAACCCAGGGACCGGGCGAGCCAGAACAGGGGGGCAGATAACCGTCTAAATGGAGCCACCCCCTTCCACCCACCCCCACCCCACTCCTCTTGTCCGGCCTGTCACCGAGAGGACAGGAGTTGCGCAGGAGGCGGTCAGATAAAAGTCATACCCCACCGGTGCATCAGTCGTCTCCCCTGTCTGTTCTTCTCACTTCTTCACCCCTCCCACCCATCCCTGCTGTCCTACCCCTCCCCCTCCCCCCCCCCCCCCCCCCACCCGCCCCTTCCCCTGCGTCGGTCTTAGCTTTGAAGTCGGTACAAGGCGAATCTGAAGCAGGGCTGATGGAGAACTTGATAAGGTCATTGGCTTTGTCTGGTTAGGGTAGGGGTGGGGTGGTGTGGGGTGGAGGGTTGAGGAGGATGAGAGGGTGGGGGAGAGGAAAGCGATAAGAGAGAGAGAGAGAGAGAGAGAGAGAGAGAGAGAGAGAGAGAGAGAGAGAGATCAGGTTACATTCAGGCCGAACGTCCACACCCACCGCCGATATTGCAGAAAAGGAAGGACAGACACCGTAGAGAGTGTGTCGGTTTCGGTTTCAGGCCCACCTGCTACCACTCTGACCACCAGAGCCACCAGAATGACATGTTAGAAAAGTGGACAGCAAAAAACTGCAGTTATACTGAGCGCCAGCGGGATTTGAACTCGCAGCCTTTGACCGTGAAGTCAGTGCTCAGTTTCAGCCAACGGGCACACACACACACACACACACACACACACAAAACACACACACACACACACACAGAGAGAGAGAGAGAGAGAGAGGAGAGAGAGAGGAACTTCATTACCGTCTCTGCATAAATCGTCCAAGTATGTAAGGCCCTCGCAACTCGTACCGAATTAAGAATGAGATGGAGCTGTAATAAGCTCCACTCTCCACTCCTCTGAAGAAACATTAAAGTCAACTTCAAACTGTTCCCAAACTCCTAGGTTCCAGTTTGAGATCAAAGGTATTTGCATTACGAATTCATTCACACCATTTACGGGTTTCAAACTGGAAGGGAAAATAAACATATTAAAAGACACGACTAGCCGCAGACATTTCGTCTGCTAAACTGAATTCTCTGACAGCTTCACCGATTCGACGTATATGACGTTTGGAAAGGAGTTGAAAACGAAACGATTGTGACGGGATGAAAACTGGCAGCATTCGTTTGAAGTTATGGACGTGTATTCATTTCATCATAGGAGCAAGAGTTGCCCTGCTTGTTTGTTCTTTACTGTTTACCCCCTGCCTCATTTCAGATTTTTTTCCCTCATGGATGAAAATAATTATGATTTGTGGAATAGTCTTCTTCGCCCGTAGCGCAGACTTGCAGGCTTTCCGGACACCTGTTGCTTCTTGGACCTTACCATTTTATGACTCACAACTGACCATGAAATGCCATTTGGAATGGAAAACTCACGGCGTCTACTGTCCGAACTCCAATGGTGAAAGAGTTTCTGGCATAGTTAGATGCTAGCGGCAAAAAAACTAATCCAAGCACAGGGTTCACAGCAGAGCACAGAAGCACATTCGTGGGCTGCTCCAAAATTTACAACACTAAGGGCAAAAGAAAAAAAGACAGACTCACAATATCGTGTCAGTCTAGACAACAAATGGTGGGAACTTGAAATGATACTTTTTCGCTGCAAGTTAAAGCAAGAAATTTTAAAAGCAAACAGGCAAAACAAAAACAAACACAAACAAACAAAACAATCAAGAAACAAAACAAATAAACAAAAATCCTAACAAACCCTGCAATAGTTACTACAAAGTCTACAAACAGAAGTTTTGAAATGTTTTTATCTGTTCATT
>JADBJO010003049.1:132500-147500 GCA_016801955.1 Conus betulinus | reverse complement strand
ATAAGGAAACCTAGACAGTCGGCTGTTCGCTGAGCTGCTCATGAATCACTTGTCTGGAATATGGTGGGCGCAATTCATTCATTACTTCACTTGCTTGATAGGCTTTAAATACTAATTTAGTATAAACTTATGTGGCTCTGTTTGGCGAAATTACTGTTTATCTAATGATTTCTATCTATCAATAGATCAATCAATCAAGCCGTCAATCACTCACTCACTCACTCTCTCTTTCTCTATCTATCTATCTATCTATCTATCTATCTATCTGTCTGTCTGTCTTTCTTTCTACACCTCCGCTTGGTAGAATTGATATGAAAAGGTCCTATGTTGAATCAATCAATCGATCAACCGATCGATCTACTGATCAATCAATCAATCAATCAATCAATCAATCAATCAATCAATCAATCAATCATTCAGTCTCTTCCTTCTATCTATCAGTGTATCTATGTATCTATCTCTACGCCTCTGCTTAGTAGAAATCACATGAAAAGGGCCTCTCTTGATAGGTTGTAATTTGATATTTATTACTCTTTTGAATGTGATATTATGTAATATATGATTTTCTGCTATCTGACTATCTATCTATGTATGTATCTATCGATCGATCTATCTACGCCTCTGCTTGGTAAAAATCACGTGAAAAGGGCCTCTCTTGATAGGTTGTAATTTGATATTTATTACTGTTTGAATATGATATTTTGTAATATATGATTTTCAGCACATAAAGCAGTAACTAATCACAATTTCATACACAAAATCATAGATATTGAAATTATTGCGGAAATTTTCAATCGTGGATTTATTATTGTTATCAACTGGTTTCGTCATCAGGCAGAGAAACTGCTTATTACTATTCATCTGCCAAAGTTTTTCGTATTAGCACTAGCAATTCCGGAAAAAATAGTAATATAAAAGTTCACTACAAGCACACACATGGACACATGCACAAACTTACACACACACACACACACACACACACACACACACACACACACACACACACACACACACACACACACACACACACTGATTCACACACACAAACACACACATACACACACATACACGCGCACGTGCGCTCGCTCTCTCTCTCTCTCTCTCTCTCTCTCTCTCTCTCTCTCTCTCTCTCTCTCTCCACACACACACACACACTGACTGACTGAAACCAATTTATTGTCAGATTAACTCAAGGTTGTACTGACAAAAACACACGCACTCACACACTCACACACTCACACACAGACAGAGACAGAGACAGAGACAAGACAGACAGACAGACAGACAGACAGACAGACAGACACACAGACACACATACACACACACACACACACACACACACACACACACACACACACACACACACACACACACACACACACACACACACACGTGAGCAACTAGCACAATGTGATTTATTATACACTCACGTTGTTTACACACGTGAGTCAAAAATGAATTCATATCGTTCACAAAAAAAGTTAGTTTCCATTCCATGAATTAATAAAGATGGATTCCCGTTATTGAGAGAAGGCTGTGTTGTTTTATTGTGATATGTAATGATGTATTCATAACCGTCAAAACGCAAGAGAGGGTTACATTGTCATATCACAATTAGAAGGAAGGGTGGATGGGGTTGTTTGCAACAAACAAAAGAACACCCCCCCTCCCCTCAAAAAAAAGGAGAGAGAGAGAGAGAGAGAGAGAGAGAGAGAGAGAGAGAGAGAGAGAGAGAGAGAGTTAGTTATTTGGGTAACGTTGTTATAATCATCATACATTATTGATGAAAAAGAAATTGAGGTTGGGCTGCCATGTATATTATGATTCAGAAAGGATTTGAGTTGTTCTTTCATCCTCTGAAGTGCCCTCTGTCTGTCTCTGTCTGTCTGTATGCCTGTCCATCTTTAATGGATGAGTCAGCAACATTTTTAGCATACTGGCCTTTCACACAAAGCAATAGCCATGAAGAAATGAGAACCAACAGTCAAAAAAAAAAAAAAAAAAAAAAAAAAAAAAAGAAAAGGAAAAACCTTCCATGAAATTACCTTCCAGCATGCATGGAATGGAACTGAGGCTTCTCTCTCCCTCATCTACCCCCAACACCCTCCAATCTCTTTCTCAAACTCATGACTCAACAGCTGTACACTTTTTGAGCATTCTCACCTCTCACACGAAGCACCAGCCACTAAGATTATGAAGGGAGGAAAAAAAAAAATCCCCCACTTATCCGTGCGTTTCATCAAAGATGGAGTGGAAACAGGCTTGGAGTGTGAGCACCTGTTCCACGACTGAGTCAGGGCGGAAGCAGTGAAGCGGGCTCCAGACGTGACCGATGACTGGATTTATTGGCCATGCTGGGGGAAAGAGGAGAAGAAGCCACATGGCAGTCCACTCAGTTTGAGGGAAAGACCCCCCCCCCCCCCCCCCTTCTCTACTGCCCATCGCCCCTCACTTTGTTTTTCTTATTTCTCCCTGTTAGTCTGCTCCTCTCATATCTGATGATCCAAACGATAAATTCAGATCGTTCAGAGGTTGTGTTGCTGTATTGGACTTACACAGATATTTTGTATTGTTTAAAAAGAGGATGTGCTGTCACAGTATGATTTACAAAGATGGACTCTGATCGTTCAAAAAAAAAAAAAAAAAGAGTTTGTGCTGCTTCTTAAAAAAAAATGGATTCAGGTTGTACTGTTGCTGTTTGAATTGCTCTCTATCTCTCTTTCTCTATCTGTCTAGAGCTACGTCTGTGTGTGTGTGTGTGTGTGTGTGTGTGTGTGTGTGTGTGTGTGTGTGTGTGTGTCTGTCAGTCTGTCTGTCTGTCTGTCTCTCTCTCTGTGACTCTTCCTTTAGCTGTCTGTCTCACTCTGTCAATTCAAATGCATCAGTCATTAATTTTGCATGCTATCAGCAAACCTGCCCACCCACACTCTCTCTCTCCCTTTGTGTCTCTCTCTCTTCTCTTGCCTCCCATTCTCTCTCTCTCTCTCTCTCTCTCTCTCTCTCTCCCATCCACCCCCCAATTCCCTCCGATCTCTTTCTAAAACACATGAATCAACAGCTGTACATGTTTTGAATATTCCCACCCCTCACACGAAGCACCAACCACCAAGATTATGAAGGGAGAAAAAAAAAATCCCCCACCTATTGGCGCCTTTCATCAAAGATAGAGTGGAAACAGGCATAGAGTGTTAGCACCTGTTCCACGGCTGAGTCAGGGTGGAAGCAGTGAAGAGGGCTGCAGACGTGACCGATGACTGGATTTATTGGCCATGCTGATGGAAAGAAGAAGCTGCCACGATGGCAGTCCACTTACTTTGACAGAAAGACCATACCATACCCCCCCCTCCCCCCTACTGTCCACCACCATTTCATTCCCCTCCCTCCCTCATTTCCATGTCCATCTGCTCCTCTCAGATCTTATGACCGAAACAATGAATTCAGATCGTTCAGAGGTTGTGTTGCCGTATTATGACTTACAAACATATTTTGAATTGTTTGAGAGATTGCATTGTCCTGATCTGATTCATTATGATGGATTCAAATCGTTAAAAAAGTTGTTTGTGTTGTTCCTTACAAAAGATGGATTCAGATGATGCTGTTACTCCTTGAAATAGTCTCTCTCTCTCTTGCTCACTCTCTCTTCCTCTCTCTCCTCCCTCCCCCCCCCTCTCTCTCTCTTACCTGCCTCCGTCTGTCTGCCTGTCTGTCTGACTGTCTCTGTCTCTCATTTTCTGTCCCTCTGTCTTTCTCTTACTGTTCCATTGTCTGTCTTTCTCACTCTGTCAATTGAAATGCATTAGTCAAATAATTCTGCATGCTTTGAGCAAACTTACCCACTCCCTCCTCCCCTGTCTCTATCTTTCTCTCTCTCTTGCCATGGTTTATTCTCTGCCCCCCCTCCTCTCTCTCTCTTTCTCTCATCCACCCCACCCCCATCCGATCTCTCTTTCAAACTCATGAATCACCAGCTGTACATGTTTTGAGCATCCTGACCCCTCACGTGAAACATCAGCCACGAAGATTAGGAAGGGAGAAAAAATCCCCCACTTATCGGCGCCTTTCATCAAAGATAGAGTGGAACCAGGCATGGAGAGTGAGCACCTGTTTCCACGATTGAGTCAGGGTGGAAGCAGTGAAGAGGGTTCCAGACGTGACCGAAGACTGGATTTATTGCCCATGCTGGGGGAAAGAGGAGCTGCCATGATGGCAGTCCACTCAGTTTGAGGGGAAAGACCATACCCCCCTCTCTACTGCCCACCTCCCTTTTTTTTTAACATTTCCCTGTTCGTCTGCTCATTGTAGGTCTTATGATCTAAACGATGAATCCAAATTGTTCGAAAGTTGTGTTGCCGTATTATAATTCATTAAGATGGATTCAGATTGCTTAAAAAGGGTTGTGTTGTTCCTTTGAAAACGATGGATTGAAGTTGTGCTGTTGCTCCTTGAATTGCTTTCCCTCTCTCTCTGTCTCTCTCCTCCTTTTGTCGTCTTCCTCTACCTCTCTGTCAGTCTGTCTGCATGTCTCTGACCGTCCATTTGTTTTCTCACTGTGTCAATTCAAATGCATCAGTCAATAATTCTGCATGCTCTGAGCAAACCCACCCAACCTCTCTCTGTGTATCTCCTCCCATTCATTTCTCCCTCCTCTCTCTCTGTCTATCTCTGTCTCTCATCCCCCCTCCCCTCTCCCCTGATCTCTTCCTTAAACCCACGAATCAACAACTGTAAATGTTTTGAGCATTCTCAGGCCCTCACACAAAGCAAGAGCCACCAAGGTTACGAAGGAAGGAAAAAAAAATCCCCCACTTATCCGTGCGTTTCACCAAAGATAGAGTGGAACCAGGCTTGGAGTGTTAGCACCTGTTCCACGACTGAGTCAGGGCGGAAGCAGTGAAGAGGGCTCCAGACGTGACCAAGGACTGGATTTATTGCCCGTGCTGGTGGGGAAAGAGGGAGCTGCGATGATGCCAGCCCGCTCAGTTTACAGGAAAGGCCATCAACACCTGACAACCGCCCCCCCCCCCCCTTTCTCCCCTCCCTCATCTGCCCCCTCCTGTTCCTCCTGCTTCCGCCATTTTTCTCATTTACTTCTTTTCCACTTATATCAAAAGTGGTGTGCTGCTGATGGCTGAGCTGAACTAGAGGGTATAGCACAATTTTGAAAAGAAAGAAAAAATGAAATCGTTTCACCATCCTTTGAAGTGCTGTTGTTCTGTCTGTCTGTCTGTCCCGTTGTGTGTGTGCGTACGTGTGTGTGTGTGTGTGTGTGTGTGTGTGTGTGTGTGTGTGTGTGTGTGTGTGTGTGTGTGTGTGTGTGTGAGTGGACGCACACTCATGAGGATGTGAATGTATCTGTTCTGGAGAGATAGATAGATAGATAGATAGTTAGAGAGAGAGAGAGAGAGAGAGAGAGAGAGAGAGAGAGAGAGAGAGAGAGAGAGAGATGAAGATGATGATGATAATCTTTATTTCCAAGGGTAACAATAAGCAATCACATGCTTTTTTTCATCCGGCCCTTGCCCCGTTAAGGGACTAAGTATGACTAGCGACTAAGACTTACAAATCTTTTAACAAACTAGCGACTAAGACTTACAAAACTTTTAACAAACACACACATATCTTCATAACATTAAAACGTTTCATCCATTATAGTTAAGGCGTTGATGACTTTATAAGGAGAGAGAGAGAGAGAGAGAGAGAGAGAGAGAGAGAGAGAGAGAGAGAGAGAGAGAGAGAGAGAGAGAGAGAGAGAAACGATTGAAACAACAAACAAGAGTAAAGATTACAAAGAAGAAGGGAGTCAACACACACAGAGATATGGAATAAGTGATCCTCTTATCGAAGGGAGAGAGAGAGAGAGAGAGAGAGAGAGAGAGAGAGAGAGAGAGAGAGAGAGAGAGAGAGAGAGAGAGAGAGAGAGAGAGAGAGTTGCATTCCTTTTGTAAAGAAAAAAAAAAAATAACATACAACACAAACTGCTAAGGACAATAATTAGACAACTACAATGCATCAATAATAATCAACATTTTTATGTGGTTATAAGGCAAAACGAGAACGAACGGTACTACAATCAGTATCAGTAAGCAGCAATGAATGCCTAGCATCAATAATCATAACACTTATTTTTCATGGTGTGTGTGTGTGTGTGTGTGTGTGTGTGTGTGTGTGTGTGTGTGTGTGTGGTGTGTGTGTGTGTGTGTGTGTGTGTGTGTGTGTGCGTGTTGAGAGAGAGTGAGAGTGAGTGAGAGAGAGAGAGTGTGTGTGTGTGAGTGTGAGAGAGAGAGAGAGAGAGAGAGAGAGAGAGAGAGAGAGAGAGAGAGAGAGAGATTTTGTGTTGCCATGTCTCATGTCATAAGACATCTTATTATATTCTCAGATCCATCGTGAAATGTCTTCGGATGCCAGTGTTCCCTGCAGACAGTATCTTTCATGTTTTCATCTGTTGATTGCTAACATGCAGGTTAACTGAACAGCTGTAAACATTTTCACTTCACTATTTTCCTGTGTGTCAGTTGGAAGAACACATTTTGCACATCGTCTGCCCAGGTACGAAGGAGAGTGAATGGGAGCACTTCTTCTCCGCAGCGGGGAACCAAGAGCCAGTGGCAAGGCTCATGAGCTCTTCGTGGGGCGAAACTGCTGTAACTTGCTGCTACCTAAATAGAAGTCGAGCTTTTGGAAGAATAGAGTACTCACTTGACGATCTATAGAGTCTTTGGCTTACAAGTTTCTTAATTAACCCGTTCAGACAAGACTGTCACGTTTAGTTTGGTGGTGTTAACTTGATACAGAATGGTTTTCTGTCTCGTGTTCAGTTTCTGATCGGAAATAGAAACATAAGAGTTTCTTAATCTGTCCGTCTATCTGTCTGTCTGTCAATCTATCTATCGATCTAGATCGATCGATCTTTCAAATCGTCTTGTCTGTCCCCTGTCTCTTTGTCTACTGTCTGTCTGTCTGTCTCTCCTTCCCACGCATCCATAAACATATGTCTCTCTGTCTGTCTGTCCATTTCCACGCCTCTTCTGTCTCTGTCTCTGCTCTCCTCCCCTCTCCCCCTACTGCCCCTACTGCCCCTCTCTGTCTTTCTCTCTCCTCTCTTTCTGTCTGTCTGTTGTCTCTCTCTGTCTCTATCTGTCTCTGTCTGTCTGTCTGTCGTATGTCTGTGTCTGTCTCTCTCTCTCTGTCTCTCTGTGAGTGCTTACAATAAAATCTGTTTGCCAGCAGGCGCATACCTACCTAGACACTTGCCAGCACGAGGGCTAAACAAAAGCCGACACGAGAATGTACCGCTTTCGTTAATGACGGGCCCCATTTCCCACCCCTTCAGTACACACACACACACACACACACACACACACACACACACACACACACACACACACGCGCACACACACACACACACACACGCACGCACGCACAAGCACACATACACACACGCACGCACACATACACACACACGCACGTATGTACATTCACACAGACACAGACACACGCACATTCACACGCGCACACATACAACACGCACAGTCAAACACACATTTTCAGTCACGCGCTCACACACACACACACACACACACACACACACACACACACACACACACACGCGCGCGCGCGCGCGCGCGCGCACACGCGCACACACACGCGCGTTTGCGCTTGCGTGCGCAAGTGCGCCCACGCTGGCTCACTTAAGCACGCACGTACGCTCACACATACACAAACCCACGCACTCACAGACTATAGTTGAATGGGTACATATAAGGACACGGGGGAGTGGGGGGGGGGGGGGGGGGGGGGGGGCATAGATCATGGAAGTAATACTAATGAGAATTTTTTTTTCTACCCAGCCACAAGCGGGTGAAATTTTTTCACCAGTTCCCCCCCCATTCTCTCTCTCTCTCTCTCTCTCTCTCTCTCTCTCTCTCTCTCTCTCTCTCTCTCTCTCTCTCTCTCTCTCTCTCTCTGGTGTCCTCTGTGTGTGTGTGTGTGTGTGTGTGGTGTGTGTGTGTGTGTGTGTGTGTGTTCTTGCCTGTGTAAACCTAATAATAAAGCACACCGGCTTCTGCTTGACATCAGGCGTAGCACGAGCATATAACTATTCAGTCGTATTGACACACAGTTGCTAAAGAGTAGATTTTAAAACATACATGTATACACGCACATGGACGGACACAAACACGCATGCACAGAAAGGTATATAAACAACGCACACTCGGACACAGACGCACACACTCATATGCATGCACGCAAACATCTCACACAAACATGCAGGCCACACACACGCAGTACAAGTACACATGCACTCAATCACTTACGCACGCAAGCACGCACGCACGCACCCCCCCCCCCCCCCCCCCCACACACACACACACACACGCACACTTCGCACGCTCGCACGTAAGCACGCACGCGCGCGCACGCGCACTACACACTATATATAAACGGACATACTACACACACACACACACACACACACACACACACACACACACACAAACTCATACGCGCGCGCGCGCACATGCGCGCGTCACAAGCACACATCATACGCTTAGTGCTTTTAAATCATTAAATAAACGATCGTCAGACTGCAAAGTAAAACTTTGGCTGACTGCCCTAGCACCCACGTGACTGCTGTGAATTCCCTGTGGGACTTCCAAGTTCCGCCTCAGCCCATAAGAACGTCTTCCTGTCAACGAGGAACTCAGCTCGGGTACAGTCAGTCTTGAAAGCTCGTCCGACACGTCACTGGGTCGTAAACGCTGACATTGCAAGTGCGTTGAACCGGCCATAACATCCGACGGAAAGTCAGAACCTGTGTGAGTTGGGAGAGGAGGGTTGCAGGGTGGGTGGAGGGAGGGGAGAAAGGATACGAAATGAAATATTTCAGAATTCTGTGGTTGTAAAGATGCCAGGAAGCGTGCACCAGGGGCCTGGTGGCTCAGTGGCAGAACGCAGAGTAATGCAGTCAGATGTTTCGAGTTCGATCCCATTGAAAAAAACCTTCACCGCCCATTTTAACATGTTTTTTTCTGGTGGTATCGGTGTCCTTTCCCTCCTTTCTCTTCCTTCCTTCTCTTGGAACGGTTATCCGTGACAAAGTGCCGTTTGGCCTTTGCTGGGTATGAGCCAGAAACCTTGATGTAAACTCAAACTGAGCCACAAGGGTCTTGGGACAACTCGTCCCTACGATCCACAGGGTAATACGACGTTAATCTCACCATCTGTCACGTCGGTTGAGCTGACTGCACGCCGACGCTGTGGGGATGATGCTTGGGGATCGTTCAGTGCAAACAGCTCTTCCGCCTTCCGGACATTCTGTGCCGGTAATTCTTTTAGTCTGTCTGTCTGTCTGTCTGTCTGCCTGTCTGTCTGTTCTGTCTCTCTCTCTCTCTCTCTCTCTGTCTCTCTCTTTCTCCCCTCTCTATCTATCTCTCTCTCTCCTCTATCTGTCTGTCTTCCTCCTCCTCCTCCTCCTCCTCCTCTCTCTCTCTCTCTCCCTCTCTCTCTCCTCTCTCCTCTCTATCTGTCTCTCTGCCCGTCTGTCTGTCTGTCTGTCTGTCCTGTCTGTCTGTCTGTCTGTCCTCTGTCTGTCTGTCTGTCTGTCTGTCTGTCTGTCTGTCTCTCTCTCTCTCTCTCTCTCTCTCTCTCTCTCTCTCTCTCTCTCTCCCCCTCTCTCTTACTCGACTTTATGAATTGTGTGTCTTCGCCGTTTTCTGCTGTTTTTCTTCTGACCCTGTGGACAGTTCTCCTGTCCTTGTTCTGGAAAGTCTTTTACACATACTTCAGATCAGAACTGATGACATGCCGGCTTTTTAACTGTATTATGACGACTAGGTAGCGAAAACTATACACACTGGCGCTTTTACACCAGTTGTCCCAGTCTGTGACGTTTATTTTTGCCATTATGCCTTTTCACATATTTCTCAGTGCATGTGAATTTTTCTTCTTTTTACAAATTGTTTGCTTAAAAAAAAACAATCCGGGAGCGAGAAATTAAGCGGAATGGTTGGCGCTCTCAAGACGGCCTAATCTTATCGGCCGAAAGGATGTTTAAAGTTTAATCATGAACTGCTTTTACTGTTTGTTTATTTTCCAGGATGTAACCTTTCGTAATCTGACCTGCTCAGGATATGACATTCCCCCTCCTCTCCCCCCTCCCCCCCATGTGTCTCACAGCCTTGAATAGGCCCCCGTGTGGTCGGCTGGGCTATAAAGATAAAAAGCTATAAACTGTAAACGCAGACTCCGGCTAAGGAATAGCTATTCCTTCAGAGCCTCGGGCTTGTAGGACGTTAATCACACCATTCACTTCGTACATAAGGTAGGTGCCTGGGTGATGCAGCAGCAGAACATCGAGTTTCTGTTTGGATGTTGAGAGTTCAAATCTCGTCGATACCCAGCATGAAGGAAGTGGCATTTTGTGCTGCCCGCCTTGACGGGTTGTTCTTTTTTGTGGCATAACTTCTTTAATAATTAAAATACAAAAAAAAAAAAAAAAAAAAAATGACACAAAGCAAATTATTTTTTTTGAGCATACATTCATGCAGAAGAAACAACATATATCTGAAGATATATGGTTTTGGTTCTAAGCCATCGATGTATATGATGATATTTCTAAATAGAAAGGACAGATGAAAAATGAAAAATAATTTCAAAAGAATCATAGAGTCCAACTCAGAGTCATTCCGTCCACAATCCAATTCACCGACAATGTGAACGAGATAAACGTCAGAACAGACCAGCTTCAAGGACGAAACCTTTTGGAATTTTGTTCAAACCGTTAGTGCTGTACCGATATACTTGAAGTTGCGTGGTTGGTATATCAGGGGTAACTTGAGTTATTTTCCCTATTGCTGCCCTGCTACTTCGGTTATGGTGACTGAAGTGCGAATCAGCTTTCGTCGCTAATTTATGATCATTTCTAGTTCTATATCAGTTAAAAGATCCTTCACTTGTTCTATTTGTTTTTGTTGTTGTTTGTTGTTGTTGTTGTTTGTTGTTGTTGTTGTTGTTGTTGTTGTCGTTGTTGTTGTTGTTGTTGTTTCTTCTATCAACCAGCTATTCAGTTTCCGCAAGTTTATTGATTCTGAGAATTTTTTTTAAATTTAATTTTTTTTTTTTTTAATAGGTACACATTAAGAAAGTATTTCACTGGACAACAGCGACAGTATTTACAAACATCAAACAAAGTCATGCAGCATGTCATATAGTGTCCTCATAGATACATCATGACATTTAGAGAAAATATGTTACATGAACATATTTCAGTCATATTGTTCCATTTGATTCCCAAGGTCGCGGACAACATGCAAAACAAAGGGAATCATATTATATGCATTGTTAACATTATTCTTGTATTAATGTTATATATGGAAACCATTTTGTCCCGTATTCTGCATAGTTCATCTCCATCGAGTACATATGTTTCTCAATTTTATTGACGGGTTGTTCTTGCGGGGGAACATTTCCCCTCCCTCCCCTCCCTTCCCTTCCCCCACTCTCCCGGGACTCTCATCCCTGTCTGCCATATCATTTTAGGTAAGGCTGGATGTTATACTAATGTAACTCCCAACACCGTCGTGGGGCAATAGTGAGAGCGTTCGCTTGCGTGGCTGAAGTTCGTCAGTACGCGTGGAATTGGATTTTTGCGGCCTGGAAACTCTGTCACCCAGGCGGTACATGGATACTTGATTCAGATCGGGACAGGTTACAGCGGCGGAAAGAAAAGATGGGCTCCGTCTGCCTAATGCCGAACCCCAGACACGATGACCCTTTCTACAGACATCAGGCTATGGGATTCAACCTTAACCTTATCTAACTCATCCACAGGGTGAACGGCTGACCGGTTCCATCTATCAAGGGCATTCAGAAGGTAGCAGGTTTCGAATCTGTCGCCGCTCAACATAAAACCCGGCATTCTGATCGGTCTGTAAAGTTGCCGTTCTGGTGGTATAGGCGCGGTGTTGAACAGGTCCACCCTCTCTCTCTTAACCTCCCCTGACATGAAGGTCCTCCTCTTTCACAGCACCCGAGGTGGGTATGGAAGTGAAACCTGAATTACCCCCACCCCACCACCACCACCCACAAGACAACAAATACCCGGCACACCCGATAAACACCCCGTTCCCGTCGCGAAACCTAAGCCTGGCTCCCCGACTCCAGTTCTCGCCGGCGACCAAGCGAGAAAATAATGACGCGCGTCTGAACCGACCGGCGGCGCAGTAGGTTTGTCGGGTGCTAAAGTCGTGAGATCCCATCGAGTAACGAGTACAATAATACCCCCGGCTTATCGACAGGCACTCGTGCCAGAGACTTGGGGTGCTCCCCCCCTTTGAAGCTGGTTTTCCCCTTTCTCGCTGGCGGCGGGGGGAAGATTGGAGAGAGAGGGTGGGGTGGAGATGTGGATGAGTGTTGTTTCGGCATAAGGAGTTTTATGATAAGGAAAAGAAGAAAAAAAATAAAGGTGGAGAGTTGGGCGTTTGTTACTTGCATGAATGGGTCCAGGTTCTCTTGTGGGCCCTCTACGTGAGGCGAGGAAGGTGTTGGTAGGAGAGAGAGAGAGAGGAGAGAGAGAGAGAGAGAGAGAGAGAGAGAGAGAGAGAGAGAGAGAGAGAGTTCAGGTCAATCTAAACCTACCCGCTAATTCATGGTTAGGTGCACCACTCCCCTCTAACTGGTGATGTGATATAGCAAACGAGTATAAGCCATTTCAGGGTAGTGTGTGTGTGTGTGTGTGTGTGTGTTGTGTGTGTGTGTGTGTGTGTGAGTGTGTGTGTGTGTGTGTGTGTGTGTGTGTGTGTGTGAGAGAGAGAGAGAGAGAGAGAGAGAGAGAGATAGAGAGAGAGAGTCGAGAGTAAGACTGGGAAAGAAGGGAGAGAAGAACTGGTGGGGGAAGAGAGAGATAGAGAAGAGAGAGAGAGAGAGAGAGAGAGAGAGAGAGACAAGGAGAGACATAGACAGAGACAGACAGGGTCAAGAGAGAATTAATTCATACAAACCTCTGTTCACGCCTACTTGGCTCATAACTAACACCCAGTCCAGCCGAGTTGTTGAGGGATTCCCAAAGAGCCCGAAAGAGAGCCTGCAACAAGCAAAGACCGTTATCAAGAGACCACGACCACAACTTGCTTTTTTATATTGCAGTCAGCTACGTGGTTACTGTTTTTGGCGCTGGTCCCATTGCAGAGAGACTTTGTGTAGGACGTTCGTCGTTCGTGGTGAGAGCAACAATGTGAACATTTGTCAAGACCTTGGGAAGGTTGCGATGGGGTGGTGATTTTGGCGGGGTGGTAGGTGGTAGAGGTGGTAGGGAGTAGAAACACGCTTGCATTGTGCACTTTGTGCGGTAGGTTTGTTTCGTGTGGTTGTTGTGTGTGTGTGTTGTGTGGTTGTGTGTGTGTTGTGTTTGCGTGTGTGCATGTGTGTGTGTGAGTGTGTGTGTGTGTGTGTGTGTGTGTGTGTGTGTGTGTGTGTGTTTGTTTGTGTGTGTGTGCTGCTCCGCGCGCGCGTGTGTGTGCGTGCGTGCGTACGTGTGCGTGTATGTGGTGTATATGTGTGCGTACGTGCGTGCGTGCGCGTGTGTATGTGCGTGTGGTGTGTGTGTGTGTGCGCGCGCGCCGCGCGCCTTTGTTTGTGGTGTGTGTATGTGTATGTGTGTGTGTGTTTACTATAGATAGATAGAGAGAGAAGAGAGAGAGAGAGAGAGAGAGAGAGAGAGAGAGAGAGAGAGAGAGAGAGAGAGAAGATGGTGTATTTCACACAAACTGACTTGAATGTCTATGTTCACATGTGTATCTTAGCAAGCAGTGAGGGCATCTGTGCTTGGATTTGTGTGAACGGGTAAATCTGTGAATGATAGTGTGCACGTGCATGGCATGGTGTAGATAAACAGATAGATAGACAGACAGACAGAGAACGGACAGACAGGTGGCAAGATAGATTTGTTAGATCGATCTATCGATAGATATAGAAAGATAGGTAAACAGACAAACAGATAGATAATAGATAGATGGATAGATAGGTAGATAGTTTGGATAGATAGCAAGATAGATGGGTGGATAAATAGATAAATAGACAGACAGATAATTGGGATAGAGAGAGAGAGGAGAGAGAGAGAGAGAGGAGAGAGATAGAGAGAGAGAAGAGAGAGTTTTCATCAAAAGTGTCACTGCGTTTCGAACAGACTACGCTACATAATTTGCCAAGAGATCAAGCCACTATGCGCGGAAGAAGGGTTCATGGACATAACTGCACTGATTATATGGAAGAGGAGGAGGAGAGGAGAGAAGGAGAGAGAGAGAGAGAGATAGAGAGAGAGAGAGAGAGAGAGAGAGAGAGAGAGAGAGATAGGTGGGAGAATATCGTAAGAAGCAAAAACAAACGATCCCGAAGATTACCTTCAAGAAAAAACCGGAGCAGATGTAGTTTTTGCTTAAGACCCTTGACTTGCTTTGGTGTGCTGTACGTGTTTGGAGATCATTGCCCCCCGCGGTGCCTGTACATTCACTGTCCGAGACTGCTGAATGGAAGCACGTGGCAAACACAAAACAAATGACCGAACTTTATCTTTAGAGCGGAAAGCGGATGCTGGAATGCCGAAACTTTTTCGCTTCGTGGACTGTTTGTGTTGGTTGTTCCACTTGTCTGGACGTCACGTCTGTAAGACGTGCTGGTCCGCAGCAGGCGTAGGTTTTTTTTTTTTTTTCTTCAAATCCATCCTCTTGGTTGTTGTTGTTTGCTGTTGTTGTTGTTGTTGTCGTTGTTGTGTTTGTTTTGTTGTTGTTCTTCTTCTGTTCTTCTTCTCGTTGTTGTTTTGTTGTTGTTGTCGTTGTCGTTGTCGTTTGGTTGTTGTTGTTGTTGTTGTTGTTCTTCTTCTTCTCTTCTTCTTCTGCTGCTCCTTTCTCCTTCCTCCTCCTCCTCCTCTTCTCCTCCTCCTCTCTTCTTCTTCCTTTCTTCTCTCTTCCTTCTCCTTCTCTCTCTTCTTCATCTCTTCTTCTTTTC
>JADBJO010003049.1:125000-127500 GCA_016801955.1 Conus betulinus | reverse complement strand
TATGTTTTGCAATTGAGGTCAATAGCAGGGGATTGGCACGGGACCTGAAGAGAGGAAGAACCTTGAAACAAGTTTGTTGTCCCAGGTTTTAAGATTTGCTTTTAATCATTATTTTAGCTGCTCCCACATGGTTTGAGCACTTTTTCTGAAAAAAAGCCAGAAAATATACTACTGACTATATATATATATATATATATGGACACAAATTAGTCTGATTTTATGTAGTTGTTTCATCACAGGCACTTTGGCGGAGCAAATAAGTAATTAATTAAAGACTGTGTTCTGTTCTAGACTGGATCCACTCTCTAGTCTGGCGACATAAGTTATCTTTCAAATCGAAAATCTAAATCTCTATAAGATACTCGCGTCCCAGTGTAATCTGTTCCTCCTTTCTTTCTCCGTTCCCCTCCATAGCATAAATGAGGACAAAACTAATGTCGAAATACATCAAACGCATCAATGAAGAAAAATCGTTTACAGAATACAAAAAAAAAAAAAAAGATATAAAGGTGGGGGAGGGAGGGTGAAGAGAGAGAGAGAGAGAGAGAGACGAGAGAGAGAGAGAGAGAGAGAGAGAGAGAGAGAGAGAGAGAGAGAGGCAGACACACAGATAGAGAACGACCCCCACAGCGAGAGAGAACAACCTCCACAGAACAGAAATACAACGATAGCTTTGATCGGTGCTATCTACCAGAAAATACATTGCACGTCCTGGAACCTAGCTGTTGCGGGCTGTTAACGTAGTCTCATCACTGGCCGCCCTTTGGTGACTGACCGTCTTGTCGTGTCTCTGTCCCATCTTCTCAGCCCTCTTGGTGGGCCGACCTCTCTCATGCAGCTCATCACGTTCCTCTCCCATGTTTGTACCTCCCCCTACCCCCCCCCCCCCCTCCATTTTTTTTTTAACTTCACAGCCACACCGAGGTACGTTTTGGCTCTTCACCAAGCTCCAGCAGTCCTCTGGGAGCCAGCTGTCAAGGAGCGAGTGAACCCTTTCTTTTTTTTTTTTTTTTTTTTTCACCCTCTTTGACCTCTGGTTCATCTCTGCCAGACAGGAAGAACGTGTATCATTTTCCGCCCCGTGGACCCGTGACCAACAATTTTAAAGAAAAAAGAAAAGAAAAAAAAAAAAAAAAAAAAAAAAGAAAAAAAAAAAAAAAAAAAAAAAAAAAAAGGCCGGACAAGAACGAAGGGACGTCATTCCTTTTCCTTTTCTTCCCCTCATTCGCTCCACTCTCACTCACTCCCTCCCCCCCCCCCCCCCCCCCCCCCCCAGCCACCTTATGCGTGCAGCAGACGAGTGTTAGAACCGTTTGCAGAGTGCGTTTTTGTTTTTTTTCCTTTACTTAAAAGAACAGATTTGCAAATTCCAGAGACAAGGCGCTGCAGCACGCAAGACCAACGTTGTGAAATGGCAATCTGTCAAGGAAACGAGTAGATAAGAGAAAGAAAAAACATAGGATGAAAGGAAGACAGGTGGGGAAGGAGGACGAGTGTAGAGCTGGGGGGAAGGGGCGGAGGAGGCGAGAAGGAAAGAGAGAGGAAATAGAAATATCTTAGTGTTATCTACATCAGTGCCAGGTTTCATGTAGTAAAAGGTGAAGAGACTTTTTTTTTAGAGAAAGGTTTATAACATGCAAGAATCACCGTAAAATACTTCTAACTCTGAGGGAAAGGGATAGAAGAAAAGAAGAAAAATGAAAAAAATAAAGAAGGGGAAAAAGGGCAAACCAGGAATGAATAAAAATTATTACGCCCCCTCCCCCTCCGCCCTGCCATTTGCACAGTTAATCCCCTTCCCGTCCTTCCATCTGCACGATTATTTTCTTTTTCTTACTTTCTTTCTTTTTGATGGCATTTCTGGAGGAATTTTTCGTGGCACATTTTGTAATAAGTATCAGATTTACTGTTCAAAAGTACTACGCTTAAGAAGCAAAGCCGGAAAGAGAGAAGACAGAAAGCTGGAAAGAGAGGGAGAAAGGAGAGAAAGAAGAAAGGATGAAGGGTGGAAATGTCAAAAAAAAAAGAAAAGAGGGAGTACCTCCGTCCGCTCCCCTACCCCCCGCCGCTCTACCATCTGCACAGTTAAAAAAATCTTTTGTAACGTTTAGGACAAGATTCATGGACGCGCGTTGTAACATGTACAAGAATCACTGTTTAGAAGTACTATCTTTTTTTCTTAAAGCGGCATTTTTTTTTTTTAATTAAAACGAATTTTGAGACAAACTGGTAAATTCAAAAAGAGCTCACCCACGAAATGAAAAATTACCGGTAACAAGTGTAGGATCTCTTCGAAAAAGGGGCAAGAACAGTGGAGAGATTTAGACAGATGAAGGCCACATGTTTCACAACAGTGGGCAAGGTGACCGCCATGCTGATAGAGTAGGAGGCATACTTGTCCCGCAGAAGCATAAAGACGCCGTATTGTGATGTCAGGCCTTCTCGGGCAGGATCGTTACGATCCGCCTCAGAGCAAAGCCACTCAACATTACAGTCAAGC
>JADBJO010003049.1:110000-115000 GCA_016801955.1 Conus betulinus | reverse complement strand
CGGCGGCATGGATTGGGGAAAGTTCTGGCGCTTCACCTCAACTTGTTGGTGCATGGTGGATATCTTTGGAATGATGTCGGTGGAGGAAAAAGACGAGGAGAGTTGGGAAAAAAGGAAGGAAGCACCTGTGATCATTACTACAAAGCCTTAGGAAGGAAGCTGTATGTATTTGACATTTCCTTTTCTGCGACCTTTGAGGAGCGTGGCTAGCTGGCTTGCTCTACGGCTGAGGTTTTGTTTTTTACTTCATTTTCTAAGGAGCCAGAAAAGCTGAATGTCGAAGATAACGAAAGAAAATTGTTTATTTTTTACTCTGTCCTTTTTGAGTGTTCTTGTTGAGTGTTCTCTGTCTCAAGTCTTTTTTTTTTGGGGGTTTTTCTTTTCTTTTGGTGATTTTTTTTTTTTGTTTGGTTTCCTTTCTTTCTTTTCATTCATTCATTCCTTTTAAAAAGTTTTGACTCCTCCCCCCCCCCCCCTTTTTTTTTTTTTCTTTCCTTTCATCTGTCATCTTTTATTTCGTTCCTCGTTCCTGTCTGTTTGATTGTTTTCTTTCTTTCTTTTTTTTTTTTTAAAAAAAAAATGTCTTTCTTCGTTCCTGACATTCGACATGTTAATTTGTTTTTGTTCCGTCCTTGTTTCAAGTCTGTTTTTGTTACTCCCTTCGTGCCCTTCTCTCCACATCTGTCTCGTCTCTGTTTCTTTCTTCTTTTCTTTCGTGCCTGTTTGTGTCTTTGTTTCTTCCTTCCTTCCTTTCTTTAATGTGCCACCTCGCTTTCCTCCTCCCTTTCGTCTGTCTTTCTTTCTTCCTTCCTTCCTGTCTGTATGAGTTTATTTCTTCCTTCTTTGCTTCACGTTTGTCTCTGTTTATTCTTCTTTCCAACCCGTCTGTTTATTCTTACCTTCCAACCCGTCAGGCAAGATATACAAACAATCAGGACAACGAAAATGCGCTTCTGACAGCCTCCTCTTCATTCGACGCCTATCTTGCGCTGAGTGGATGAAGATAAGTGATGACCCGTTCATTTTCGCTGTCCGGACCGTTTTGTTTCTTGGCTGAAGAAGACCTAAGTGGTCGAAACGCGTCGTGTTTTGTCTTGTGTTTCGTTTGTCCACGCTTTTGTTTTTGGCGCGGTGCGCTAACATCGGTATTTAAAATTTGTGTAGATTTCCGCCTGCAGTCGTCTCACTTTGCTGCGACTAGATCCTAGTAATATCTGTTTTTGTTGATTCCTCCCTTTTCAGTCTGTTTTTCTTTGTTTTGTTTTTCTTTCCTAATGTTTGTCTTCGTTTCTTCCTTCCTTCTTTCATGTTTCTCTGTCTTTGTATCTTCTTTTCTTTTTTTCCATGTCTGTTTTTTTTTTTTCGTTTCGTTTTTTTTTTTTTTTTTTTGTCATGTTTGTTTTTCTTTGTTTTTCTGCTTTCATACACGTCTCTTTGTTTTCGTTTCTTCCAGCCGTCTTTCGTATTCCTTTTTTTTTTCTTCCTTCCGTCCCTCATGCCTGTTTGCCTTTGTTTTTTTTTTTTTTCATCATGTCTGTTTTTCTTTTTTTTTCTTCCTTCCTGCCCTCGTTCCTTCATGTTTGTTTTGTCTTTGTTTGGTTTTTCTTTTTTCATGTCTGTGTTTGTTTTTCCTTCCGTACTATTTGTTTGTCTTCGTGTATTTCTTCCTTTCGTCCTTCCTTCCTGTCTGCGTGTCTGTTTTTTTTTTTTTTTTTCTTCATTTATTCATGTCTGTATTCGTCCTTTCCTTCCGTCCTTGTCTCTGTGTCTTTGTTTTGTTTTTTTTTTGGGTTATGTCTTGTCTTTGTCCCTAATTTCATGTTTCTGTCTTTGTTTCTTCCTTCCTTTCTTCAGAACCGCTTTTATATCCAGTCCTTCCTTTCGCGATTTCTTTATCTTTGTATCTTCATTTATGTCCGTCCTTCTTTCTTCCTTTCTTTGTTTCTGTTGTTTGTATTTTTCTTTCTTTCTTCCTCCTTTCAAGTTTGTTTTCTTTCTTCCTTTTCTGCCTTCTTTTGTGTCTGTTGCTCTTGGTCCCTTCCTTCCTCCCATCCTTCAGGTCTGTTTATCTTTGTGTCTTCCTTTCTTCCTGTCTGTCTTTGCTCCTTTCTTCCTTCTTTCCTTCGTCTCTGTTTGTGTGTTCCTTTCTTTCTTCCGTCCTGCCCAGCTTCCTGTCTGTCTGTCTGTCTGCCGGTGTGTTTCTGTACTGTTGTTCTTGCCTGCTCGCTCCTTCCTGTCGCCTAGAGGTGATTCGTTTTGTACAGACGGAGGTGTTGTTTCCATGGGATGCTCTCCAGCGCTTGGGAATGGAAGAGGCGTCAAACACAATTTTGCGTCGTCTGAAGTCAGATCTCACCCCGTACACTTGATGGCACGCTCTCAGACCCACGCACTTATGCATGTTTGTACGTGTTCCTACCTTCCCCCCCCCCACCTCTTCCCGTCCCACCTCTCTCTCATCACACACACGCTCGCACGCACACACACACACACACACACACACACACACACACACACACACACACACACACACACACACACACACACACTCACACACACACACACGCACGCACGCACGCACGCACACACATACACACACACACACACACACACACACACAGAGGCAGATAGACAGACAGGCAAACAGGCAGACAGACCGACAGGCAAACAGTTAGTCAGACAGACAGACAGACAGACAGACACACACAGACAGACACACACACACACACACACACGCGCGCGCACACACAGACAGACACAGACACAAACACACACACGCACACACACACACGCACGCACGCACGCACGCACGCACAGATGCACGCATGCACGCACGCACGCACGCATGCACGCATGCATGCACGCACACACGTGCGCGCGCGCGCGCACACACACACACACTACTGTCTCTGTCTGTCTCTCTCTCTCTCTCTCGCGCTCTCTCTTCTCTCTCTCGTCTCTGTCTCTCTCTCTCTCTCTCTCTCTCTCTCTCTCTCTCTCTCTCTCTCTCTCTCAGTCCTTTATGAACAGAATCCATTTGAGGGGAACTTGACTATCCAAAGTGGATCAGACTGTAGAGCAGCATCTATGACATTACTCAGTCGGTTCCAATCCCTGGCCTCCCAGCACCAGCGCATCCCACATTTATTGGCACACAATCAAGCCGTACGTATACATCCACAGTGCAGATACCATAACCACACTAACAAGGTTGAACTAGTTTCTTAGTGAGGTGACTGCCGGCGAAAATTGAAACAAATTTTAAAAGGAATTTGAAGTAAATCCGCCGGTTGACATGGACAAACAAATCACAAGACAAAACGCGACGCGTTTCGACCTCCGAGGTCTTCTTCAGGCTGAAGGCTTAATCAGCATTCACCTTAATTCTCACACAGGTACTAATTTAAGAAAAAGAAGGGTGTAATAGTGTTCCGGGTCTGTTTTCTGAGGATACAGTATTGCTCTTCCCACTGAACGTTTCTCCATAGAAACAAAGGGTTGTAAAGGTAAGATTTACATCCTCTCGGCCTTGCTTCCGGACCAAAGTATATCAGGAATATAAAGAAAGAGACTTTTTTTCTTACGTCCTTTCGTACCCCTAAAAGCTAGGGGTGGGGGAGTTGGTGTGTGTGTGTGTGTGGGGGGGGGGGGGGGGGGGGATTCATACCTCTGGAAAAGATCAAGATTTCATTCAAGGGAAAGAAGTACATTCACTTTCGGTTTCCTCCAGTTCAGTCGGTTCGCCTGCCACAATAAGACATTGTCTCATGCCATGCCTGTCAGCCTGTACGTCGCTTCATTCCTCCGCTGTTTGTTTTGCTGCCGGAGGCTTGCTGCTCAGCCTTCGCCGACCCCTGCCTGCCTCCGCCGTTTACTTTCCCGTCTTAAGTGCTGGAAGATGACGCCGTGTGTCATCTGCAGCGAGGAGAAGTTGAGTGGGAAGTAGCCGGGAAGTGAGAGGTAGCCGAGTGGTTAATCAGCGAGTCATCCGCCAGACGTCGCAGGTTCGAATCTTGCCGTCGTCCAGTTTGTATGCTGGTACTTTCGCTGAGCATGTTAAGGTCTTGTCGTTCTGGTGGTGTTAAATAACCACTTCCTTCTCCATCCCCTCTTCCAGAGTGGTTATGTGCGGCATGCCATTTTTTTTTTGGGGGGGGGGGGGGGGGGGGCGGGGGGTGTTTTCATAAAGATGTTGTAGTCCTTCCTCACAGGTTTTGGTCTGGACAGGGCTGATGTTATATTAGATGTCCGTTAAAGGATTTCTGGTGTACATATTCTTCATTGTTAGTTGTACGTGAACTGTTGAACAATTTGTAAGCACTGTCAGCGCAGAGGTATGTCAGGACTGATAGCTGCTTTATGGCTGGCCATCAGTTTGGGACTGATTTTTCGTACCATGGCTGGTTGATTTTTCATTCATTCTCTGAATGAACTTCGCGAGTTCTTATACACTGCCTGTCAGGCCATTGAAGTCGAAGGTTTGTGGTGGTTCCTTCATTAATGCTGAATACTTTGACGTGATCTACCACAACATCAATCACGATGCAATCAAGGAACATATTAAAAAAAACGATTGAAGGCTCTTGTCAATTCCAATTGAAGTATATAACCACTCTCAAGTTGCACACTGCAATATGCGTTGAATTAGTCACTTTTGAGTGCAGATGTTAGATGGTTTTGGGTAAGCTTTTGCCCGATTTTGAATTCCATCGTTGTGGCCTCTGGCTAGACTCTGTTGAACGCCCTCATGAGGCCTATGAACCAGCAGAAAGACACACTCTGGTATTGGGTATGCTTTTCGCAAAGAGCACGTAGGTTAAAGATCTGTTCGATGTACTTCTTCTTTGCGAAACCTTGACTGTTCTTCAGCGTTAATGATATCAGCTTGCGGTTCTAACCTATTCAGAATAATTTTGAGCGCAACTTTCCGGGCACAGCTGCTGAAACTGATAGCGGGGTAGTCCTGATAGTATTGGAGATTTCCTTTTTTTTTTTTTTTT
>JADBJO010003049.1:92500-105000 GCA_016801955.1 Conus betulinus | reverse complement strand
GTCCGTCTGTCTCCGTCCGTCTGTCTGTCTGTCTGTCTGTCTGTCTGTCTGTCTGTCTGTCTGTCTGTCTGTCTGTCTGTCTGTCGTCGTCTGTCTGTCTCTGTCTGTCTGTCTGTCTGTCTCTGTCTGTCTGTCCGTCTATCCATCTGTCTGTCTGCCTGTCTCTCTCTCTCTCTCTCTCTGTCTGTCTGTCTGTCTCTCTCTCTCTCTGTCTCTCTCTCTCTCTCTCTCTCTCTCTCTGTGTAATCTGTCACTACGTTTTCTCTCGGTGCGGATGCATTGTTTTGGGACTTTGAGTCGCACGCACGTACGTGTTATTTGCTCCGCGTTTTTCCTCTCGCCTTTTTCCCCCCTGACTTCTCTCCTTGTTCTTCTGGGAAATAGCGACTTTTTTTTCTGTTTTCTTTCTTCTTTTGTTTTGTTTTGTCCCTCTGGTTTTTATTTCATGGAGAAGAACACGAGCGGAGAGGAAGACGGGAAGAAGGGAGAGGTGGGGCGGATGTTGCCACTATTTGTTAGGTTTTGTCTGTTCAAAGTTTGTAGTTTTTTCCCTTTCCTGGCGACAGTTCATGTCAGGCTGCAATTTGTCTGCAGCCGAGGACATTTGGTCATCGTCTCCGGAGTTTAACCCTGTCGATATAAAACAACAAACAACAACCAAAAAATCGTATGATATTTCCCTTTTTTTTTTTAACATCTGTGCAGCTTAGCAGTGACCCGAGTTAACTTCATTGTTCGCTTACCATTTTCATTTCCTCTGTAAGTGTTTCGTTATCCAACCGCCAGATGCAAAGCAAACAAGCCAAAATCTGAATGACATAACGTCATCAGAGGATCTGTAGACAAGGGGGAGTGGGGGGTGGGGGGGGGGGGGGGGGGTGGGGGGACAAGGATTCTTGTCTTTTTCTCTGAGGCGTATCTTTCTTTATTTGTACAAGTTGAGGAACATAATGCAAAATCAGTGTGGTCATTCAATCACTTCAAAACAAATGGGTTACATTGCCAATTAATTTTTGCATTTAAAAAGCCAGATATTCCCCACTTCCCGCCGTCCAAGGAACCCTTAGAAACAGGGTCTTCAGTCTTCAGGAAGATGGAATTATTTTGGCTTTTTGATTTTTTCACTCAGCTCAACTGCGGTAAGGTTTGCCATTCAAGGGGGCGGTCCAGCCAAGCCATAGCAGGCGCCGCAACATGGACTGACCGTGTGTACAACTGTTGTCTCCTGAAACGAAATGATGCCAGCAGCCGCAGAGGGAGATGGAGCCTTTAAGGGCGGGGGGTGGGGGTGGAGAGTGGGGTTGGAATGGGAAGGGGGGTGTTTGTAAAATCTGGTATGGACAAAAAAAAAAAAATTCCTGAACAAAGGTTCTTGGCGAAAGAGGGGTAAAGTGTGTGTGTGTGTGTGTGTGTGTGTGTGTGTGTGTGTGTGTGTGTGTGTGTGTGTGTGTGTGTGTGTGTGTGTGTGTGTGTGTGTGTGTGTGTGTGTGTGTGTGTGTGTGTGTGTGTGTGTGTGTGCGCGCGCGCTTGCGCGAGCTTGCGCACGCCTGCTGTTGAAACAAATACTTCGTTCACATTGCACTTTTATACAAAGTATTTTGGACACTTAAAAACAATAACAAGAAGAAGAAAGAAAGAAAGAAAGAAACAACGAAAACTGGCCCATCAGCAGCATCACCTTATCTTACCTTTCCCAAACAAAATAGGTTAGAAATTCAAATCTTCCGCAGCTGCTGCCGTTAAAGCATTTACAGCAGCAGGCGAAAGCCGTTTGATGTCCGACCTCCCACCAACAATCATCCTGTCCACTTACCTGGACGCCGGAGGCCAAAGCGTCCATGAGATTGACTGCTGTGGTCATGCTCTGTTTACGCGCAGATAGCATCTTGGTGGGTCACTGCAGGGCGTCTTGTGTGTCCAGATGAACTAGCTGGTGGGCTCAAATGGTCCTCGGAGTCATCTTGAGGACTGAGTGCGGGTCCGGGCCTTTCGGCTTTAGCGGTGAGCGTCGAGTTCGTTTATAGATGTTGTGAGTTCGAATCGACCTGCAATTGCCTTATTTGCCTCCTATCTTCACGTGTTTGTCGTTCTGGAGGTATTAGTGTGTGGTGTGAAATCGACTCTTTGGGATGGTTATCTACGTTTGCAATAATGCCTATGGTGGGTTTTGGGCGTTACACCTGAATGTTCCTGACCGTCTTGGTCGGGACCGAGGACGATTCGTCAGATTCGACCCCCCCCCCTACCCGTTTCCCCCCCCCTCCCTCCCCGTCCGCCAGTTCCTCTTACTTTCAGTAGCTTCCGTTGGAGGACGTCTAGTACAGACTGCTTCGTTTTCAACGTTGGAATCAACACGGGGCACTAATCCCATTTCACCACAAAGGCGAATTGCATCCCCGTCTTGAGCACTGTCGAAACGTCTTCTTGTCGGTTAGGCGTGTAGTGCTGAATGTGGCTCAAGACCGAACTCATTTCTTTGTTCTACGGATTCATGTTGCGAATCCGGATTGAATATTAATAATAACAATGATTATTTATGGCACTTAATCTTACATCATAAGCCTAAGCGCTTGCAAATCCTACATAAAGGTTAAAGAAAACATAAATGAAACCAAGAAGAAGATGAATATCACAATAAGTACCATGTATCTACAAACAAGGGTGAATATTGACACACACACACACACACACACACACACACACACACACACACACACACACACACACAAACGGTGTATACAGGATCCGCTCATCAGTATCACACGAATGCTACCGCACCGTTGTTGAGAAACTTGATGGAATATGAAACGTTGTCCATAGATTTTATTTTTTTAAAGAAAGATGGTTCATGGTGCGAGGTCCGATCGATTAAACGTTTTTTTTTTTTCCTTTTTTTTTTTTATCCTTGATACAGATCCGGATATAAAGGGCGGATCCAGAATCCGTTCGGCCATGGCGAGGTCTGTGCTTTCCTGAAATCCCCATCACTAAACACTGCTGCATGGTCAGACTCCTTTGGCTAGTGACCAAACCGGCCATAAACGAGCGTGGAACTTTGCTATACAGGGATACTGCTCAAGAAACGTGTGAGGCGGATGCAGTGTCACATCAGCACAAGAACAGTACATAGCTTGTCATTGCTGAACCTTCTCAAATCACAGCACCAGCGCGCTGACAGTCCAAACTGCACGCCCCTTTCGGTCTCTCCCCCAGACTGTCGACCGGTCACAATGATCATCAGCTGTTGTTCCCTTTTCCTTCTGAAATCACACAATCATTCTGGCTTGTTGCCTGGTTGATTTTAAGCATACTAGAATATTTGTGTGACATTTCAAATCTCTACACATAGCAATTTCTAAGTTCGGTATATGGTAATTCCAGATTATTTACTCTAGCGCACGTGTACGCTCATGAGAATTTGTAATGGACATTTGATGCAACAGCCATTCTGAAGTAGCACACCTCATACAGATGCTTGCTTGATACGACTACCACCAAAAGGTAGTCCATTACATGAATACACCTGTAGCACAAAACACATTTAACATTTATAAAATATTACACACACACACACACACACACACACACACACACACACACACACACGCACGCACACACACACACACACACGCACACGCACGCACGCACGCACGCACACACACGCACACACACACACACACACACTCTCTCTCTCTCTCTCACTGTCACTCTCTCATGAAACCGTTTAAACACCAAAACCGACAACATCCCAAGAAATTAAAAAAAAAAAAACCAACAACAACAACCAACCAAACAAACAGTAAGAAAAGGTCATCCGACTGTAAAAACGGGATGATAAGTAAGAAAAGGTGTGGTGAAGGGAGGGAAGGAAGAGAGGGAAGCCACACGACGGACAACGAACATGGAACCTAAAGCTGCAGTAAGAGACGGTGAAATCGACGTACGTTCTGGCTTACTCTCATCGTATAGGCAACGTCTTTAGTCTACACTCTCCTTTTCGAACGTCATGAACATAAAGAAGGAAAAGAAATGAGAACTGTTTCCTACAGCCCCCTCTCTTCAGTTTTTTCCCTTGAATTTCGATCACCGGTGACCGACGGTTTTCTTCCCGGAATTATGGTATTTAAAACAAACATTTTTGTTATCTGAAGCATTCTATCGCCTAAAAAACCCGAAATAGACACATATCGCAAAAATATTATCATTTTTAGAAATAATGCGCGCAAAAAATTACGAAAAATTCATGCAAAATGCAAAAAAAATCTCAAAAACTGCTGGGAGTTAAAATGAACCCGTCAAAGAGGTTTTGGTCTCTGTTCAAGTTTGGACCAGTTCTGCCGGCGAGCATGCGGATCAAACTGTGTGTATGGTAGACACTCCATAACATCAATCGGGACGGACAGTTGTAGTACTGCTGTGACAAACAGTTTGCCTTGAAAAGACTCCAGGTGCACTATACACACGTACCGTGAGTGAATTCATCCACCGACACTAGATTTCTGGTCACAATTCATGACATACCCTTTTTGTTGTTGTTGTTGTAGTATGGTGACCAGGTAGTAGTGAAAACTGGTCACATTGTCCAGAGTGGATACTAATTGTCCAATCTACTGTTTCTGTTGGCCAATATGGACGTTTTTATGTAATTTGTTTTGGTTACATTAAAACGCGTGTCGATTTTTTTTTTTTTAACGATTCCCCCCCCCCCCCCCCCCCCCCCTAATTTGGGATTTGAGAATGTAAACAGAATGGCCGATGGTCTAAGCACGGCATGACCTACCAGCCAAAGGGATGTCGATAGTTGAACTCTCGTGACATGAACTGATTTTGTTGTTTCTGTTTCAGTATTTAATTGTTTTCAATGATCTGATCTGGTCATGTTGTGACCTTTTTTTTCCGCAGGAGTTTGACTGCCCTATAAAGGCCTGTGTGGTCGGCTGGGCTATAATGATAAAAAAAAAACACGCACAAAAAAAACTACAGTCTGCAGGCTGGCTCATTCATTGCACCAGTTTTCACAGACACGTAGCTTTCACAATGCCTGGAGCACGCCGTGATATGGAAGCACGCGTGAGATAGCCATCGAAACTTGTACTGAAACATTCACACGACAAATACAGCACACAACGTGCTAAGCAGGTCAGTTTGGCACGAAACACTGTTCGGCGACTTCCATCTGATATAACACGGGCCTTAGCAGTATGATGTATTTAGCAACAACGCTCACTGAACATCCTCCGAATACGCGGTAATCATAGGAGAGCAAGCAAGCAAAACAAACAAACGAACGAACGAACCCATCCCATCTGTGTTGCGTTTGTACTAAAGCCTTCTGTTGTCGACTTCATTGCTGTCTGCCTGTCAGTCTACTCGTCGTATGTGTGTCTAGGAACATCAGAATCAACTGAATTGCGTGAATCATATTTGCAAGCAAGCAAACTCTCTCTCTCAAACGAACGAACCCTCCCATCTGTGTTGCGTTCTCTCTCCCCTCTGTCTCTCTCCATTGCTGTCTGCCTGTCATCAGAACAACTAATTTGCGTGAATAAATATTTACTCTCTCTCGCACACACACACACACACACACACACACACTCACACTCTCTGTCTGTCTGTCTGTCTGCCTGTCTGTCTGTCTCTCTCTCTCTCACCACACACACACACACGCACACGACACACATACACGACACACACACACACACACACACACACACACACACACACACACACACACACACACACACGCGCGCGCGCGCGCGCGCGCACGCACACGCACGCACACTCTCTCTCTCTCACACTCTTTCTCTCTCTCACTCTCTCTCTCTCTCTCTCTCTCTCTCTCTCTCTCTCTCTCTCTGTATGGCTTACGGTTTCCGCTTTGCCTGTTCCAGACTGATTATCAGTGTGCTGCTGGTGCTCGTGCGTGGAGTTCTTGGATAGCCGAGGAGTGAGACGGACTGGCTGACAGCGCAGCAGTGCAGACCCCCCTCTTCCACATCAGGTCAGTGATCGGAACATTGCCATACTCTCCCCCCCCCATCCGCCCCCCCCCCCCCCCCTACACCCTCACACCCTGCAGGAGACGTACAGAGTGCTGATTTCTCACACACACCCAAGTTCAGGGCGTGTGTGAACCTTTCACGCTGTGATTCATAATATGATAAACATTGAAACAGGGTCCGTGTCACATGGTAAGAGCCTTTGCCTAAGTTTTGAGCTGGCGGTCGTGCGTTCGAACCCGCAAGTGGAATCGGATTTTTTTTTTTTAACTTAAAAAAGTCTTCTCTATCTACCCAGCAGTAAATGGGTACCTGATTCAGTTCAGGGAGGTTTAAGGCGGCGGAAGGGGAGGGATGGGCCCTGCCTTTCGTCACAATCTTCCCTGGACACGGTAAACCTGTGGCAGTTCACTGTCCCAATGGCCATTAACCTTTGAGATCTTTAACCTTTAACGCTTTTTTTTTTCAATCATCAAAGACCCGTGTGTCTTTACCATTCGCAAACAAAATAACGCGTTGCATAAGCGTAGTGAAATGATGCCGCATTTGAACGAGGAAGAAAAATGAAAAATGAACACGGTAATGACGACGATGACGATAACGATGACAACCACAACGATGATGATGATGATGATAATGATGATGATGATGATGATGACGATGATGATGACTATGATAGAAGTATGATGATGATGATGATAAAGTAATTTTCAGATAGGTAGACGAGGGATAGGGCGGAGTTCAAGGCTGGGTGTATATCAGTCGGGGATGGGGACGTGATGGAAGAGTGATGATAAAGTAGTTTTCAGAATGGTGGAAGAGGCACAGGGGGAGGCGAAGGAAGATGAGTGTAAGGTAGGGGTGGAAACGAAGAGAAGGGGAGGGGGGGGGGGGGGGCTCGATCAGAGCGGAGGATGAGAGGAAGGATGTTGCAGCGTCGTTTCAACCCTGTTCCACGTTCTTAAAACAACAAAGCCTAAATATCGCCGGGCACAGGCGAAACCCACGTTCTCTAGTTCTTTAACGCATTCCAAAGCCACTTCAATGTTCGTGGCATCAACGACTCCAAACTCGCCACCAACAAACACCCAACCACAGGAGAAGCAAAGAGCGATCTATCCATCCATCCATCCATCCATCCATCCTCCCCCCCCATCACCTCCCCATCGTGCAGCACCTGTTGAACCGACTCCTCCCACATCCAACAGGATTCAATTTACGTCGGCTCAGGCTTTCTCCCGATGACAAAATGGCCAGCGTGGAGGCGACCGGAGGGCTAATACGTGGAAGGTGACCAGGCCAGGCGACGTGAGGGCCAATACATCAGAGAGCAAACGGTCTCGGAAGAGAGAGAGAGAGAGAGAGAGAGAGAGAGAGAGAGAGGAGAGAGAGAGAGAGAGAAGAAAGAGAGAGTGGGGGTGGTGAGACAGAAAGAGTGAGAGAGAAAGAGAGAAAGAGAGAGGGAGGGAGACGGGGACAAAGACCGAGAGAGAGAGAGAGAGAGAGAGAGAGAGAGAGAGAGAGAGAGAGAGTGGGGATGAGAGAGAGAGAGAGAGATTTAGGGGAGAGCCATTATGGGGAAGGGAAGAGAGCAAGACGGGAAGGGCAGGCAGTGGGCGTGGGCGGGGGGGGGGGGGGGGGGGGGGGGGGGAGGCAGTGGCGGTGGGGAGTTGAGGCGGAGGGGGGGGGGGGGGGGGGCGGAGAAGGAGACGGAAAAGACAGACAGCAGCGCGTGAATCCCGCCTGTGCATTGTGTACACGCCTAACTACCCCCAGGGCGTGGCTCTGTGTCCACAGGCGGTTTATCAGCGAAAATGATGACTTTTTGAAATGGATGCTTCCTGAAGGGGAGAGTCTCTTTCCTTTGTTCTCCTTCTTCTCTCCCTGTGTCTTCTCCCCACTTTTATGGCGTTTGTTCCTATTGTCTACCGCAGCGTTTCTCCCTCTCTCTCTCTCTCGTCTGTCCTGAATCTGTCTCCCTCTCTCTCTCTCCCTCTCTCGCTCTCTCTACTCTAATCTAGTTTTCTGTCGATCTTCTTCTGTTCTGTCTGTTTCCTCTCTCTCTCTTCCCCTCCCCTCTCTCCTCCTCCTCTCCTCCTCTCTCGTCCCTCTCTACCTCTTCTTCTACTGTTTGTCTGTCTATCGTGTCTGTCTGTCTCTCTTTTCCTCTCTCTCTCTTCTCTCTCCCCCCCCCCTTCTCTCGTCTTTCTCTCTCCTCTCTTCTCTCCCCCATCGCATCCTCTCCCCCTCCCACCCCCCACCTCCTCCCTTTCTCTCCCCCTCTCCCCCCCCCCCTCTTCTCCCCCCCTCTTCCTCCTCTCTCCCCGTTCCCCCCTCTCCCCGTCTCTCCCCCCCACTCCTTCCCTCTTCTCTTCTCTCTCTCACCCTCTTCCTGTCTCGCTTTTCTCTCCTCTCTCGTATCTCTCCCCTCTCGCTCTTCGCTCACCATCCTCTCTCTCTCTTCCTCCCCCCCTTCCTCTCCTCTCCTCCTCTACTCTCTCGTTCCCCCATCCTATCGTTTCTCCCTCTTCTCTTTTTCTCCCCTCCCCTCCTTCCCTTCGCTCTTTCTCTCCCTCTTGTTCTTTTTTTTCGCTTATTTTTTTGCTCCCGTCGCTTTTTCTTCTCTTCTCCCCTCTTCGCTCCTCCCCTCTCCGCTCTCTTCGTTTTTTTTTTCCTTTTTTTTTTTTTTTTTTTTCCGCTTCCCCCCCCCCCCCCCCCCTTTTTTTTTCCCCCCCCCCTCCCCCCTCCCGTCTTTTGCTTTTCTCTCTTTCTCACCCTTCTCGTTCTCCTTTCCTTCTGTTTCTCTATTCCTCTCTCCGCTCTTCCTTTTCCATCTTTCTCTCCCCCTCTTTTTTTCAGCTCCCTCTTCTGCTCGTTCCTCTCCCTCCCCTCTCTCTCGTCTCTTCTTTTTTCTCTTCCCTCCTCTCTTCCATCCCTTTTATCCCATTCCCTTCTCCTCCTCTTCTCTTTCGCTTCTCCTTTCTTTCCTCTCCTCTTTTCCTCTCTCTATCCCCTTTTTTTTTTCTCTCTCCTCCCTTCCTCCTCCCTTTTTCCGTCCCTTTCCCCCCCTTTTCGTTCCTCCCGTCTTTTTCTTCTTTTCCCCTCTTCATCCCCCTCTTTTTTCTTCCTTTTTCCCTCATCTTCTCCCTTCTACCGTTTCCCTTCTTGCCCCTCTTCGCCTCTCCCTTTCTCTCCTTCCTCTCCTCCCCGTTCTTTCTTCTCTCGCCTTTCCCTCCCTCCCTCCCCTTTGCCCCTTCAGTCCTCCTCCCCCTCTCCACCCTTCTCCCTCTCTTTTCTCCTCTCCTTTATTCCCTTCTTTCCCTACTTTCTCTTTTTCCTCTCGGATCTCCCTCTTTTCCCCGTCGCGTCCCCTCTCCCGCCCTTTGCCCTCCTCTCCTTCTCTCTCTCCTCTCCCTCTCCCCTTTTTTCCCTCTCTACTCCTTCTCTCCCCCTACTCCCCCTTCCTTACTCTCTCTCCCCGCCCTCACCTCTCTCCAGCTACCCCTTTTTCCCCTCCTCTACCTACTCCTCTCCTCTCCTATCCTCCCTCTCTCTTTACCCTCCTCTATTCTACCCCCTCCCTACCGCTCTTCTCCTCCCTCCCCCCTACTCTACTCCCTCTCACCCCCCTACTCCCTCTTCTCTCTCTCCTCGCCTCTACCCTCGATCTCCCCCCTCTACCCCCTCCCTCTCTGTCTCTCCACTCCTCGCTCCTACTCTCTCTTCTCCTATCCTACCCCCGTCCCACCCTCCTCATCCTCCTCCCTCGCTCTCCCCTCCCCTCTCTCCGTCCTCGCTACTCCACTCTCTTCTCGCCTACTCTCCCTCTCTCCGTCTCCTCTCTCTCGTCCCCTCCTCCCTCCTCGCTCCTCTCCCCCTCTTCTCTCCTCTACTCCTCTCTTCTCTCCGCCTCCGCTCCCTTCTACTTCTGATCTCCTCCTGGTGAGTGGCAACACAGCGTCATGGCTATGATTGCAGTCTGTGAAATGTAGACACAAGAACGAACAGAGAAAAAATAAACACAAAATGCAAAGCATGTAAACGTACTCCAAGTAGTAACAAACAGCAAAAAAAAAAAAATCAGTCGCTATAGCACTTTCTCCCCTTTTGGTGGCAGAATTTGTGTATGTAAGAGAAAAGAAAAGAAAAAAAGATGCTGCTTTCCCCAGCGGGGAAATGGACCCCAGTCTCCCGCGTAACAGGCGGAGAAACTAAGCACTATACCACCGACGAGCTTTCACAATTTGGTTACACTGAAATTGTACATCACAAAATTATCATTTATAGCCGTCAGTAACGGCTATTCTGGTAAAAAAAAAAAATCGGGCATCATCCGTGACCCATAATTTACATATCTACAAATTTTCAGAAAAACCAGCCCAGCAGTTTTGTCTGGAGCGAGTGGAAACACATTTTGACCACGGACGGACAGACATTCACATAAACAGCATTTCTTCGTTCCCACTGTAAAGTACTCCCTGTTCTATAAGAAACTGGGAGTACAAAAAGCAAACAAAACAATTCTCACCACCTTCCGCCCCCCCCCCCCCCTCCCCATCACAAAAAAAGGAGGAGTCTGGGAAGGGCTGTTTTATGGTGAGGGAGTGGTGATGAACGATGGGATACTGACACCAGTTAGGGGGCACTGAAATAAGGCAACATCAAGAACAACCATTTCAACGACAAAAGTCCCACGGTATTGGTTCTGTGTTCTGGAACATTTTGCGGACATATGATATTGTTTTCTTCATGGGCACGGCCTCTGTGCGTTGTTGATCAAGTCAGCAGCCTGAAAATGTTTCCAGGGATAAGGTGTGGTACGGAACGAGGGGTGGAGGTCGAGGGCTAGGAATAAGTGATTGGGGTAACGCGGGGGGGAAGGTGGAAGGGGATAGTGATGGTAGTGGTGCGGGGTTGGGTGGGGTGGGTAATTTTTGACACACACACACACACACACACACACACACACACACACAACCAACGTCATTTCTGATGCCGACTTGAAGGAATTCCCAGCCATTCCACAACGGGTCCCGTTAGGTCGGGGTGTGGTACCGGGTATCTGCCTCGTGTTGAAACTAGTGTCACTTGACAGTCTTTTGCTTTTTCATTGTACGGTCTCTGGCTAGCATGACCATTGTCAGGTTTCCTGCCGTCGTGAGCACCAGTAACTGGACGCTCCTCCAACCCCCCACCCCCCCCTTTCCCTCCCCCTATCCCCTCGTCCCCCTCCCTCACCTCGCTTCGTCTCCTTTCTGTCGGGATGAGAAAGGACCCCCCCAATCTCCTTTTACCTACCGTCCTTCATAACAGCCCCGTCCTCCCCCCCTCCACCCCCCTCCCTCCCTCTCCTGGGCCCTTTGTTGATTCATTGAGCGTAACGGAAACATTAGCCGTTTGAATTCTCGGTCGTTGTATGTCAGGGTTGCCTGGCTTTGCCATTTCACGGTCTGCTGGTTTGACTTGCGGACTGGTTCTCTCGCTTGAGTGACTCGCGCTCAGTTGTTGGGGGTACCGCTTGGTAATCGTGTGCTTGTGGTGGTTTTTCTGACCGATAGACATCTTAAACGCCCCTCTGTGGACTTGTGTTTGGAAATCGAAACATGAATCCACGATTTACTCGTAAAGAGTTGACATGCCGCTGTCTTAACAGTGTGCGTAATGTGCGGTACACGTAAATCCATACTCTTGGACTGTCCAACCTTGTTAAGTCTTTTGTGTGTCTTTAATGTCACTCTACCAACTCTCCACCTGTCTCCATTTAATGACCCTCAAAAAGAAACAAATTCGCGTACGTGCGCGCAAGAGAGAGAGAGAGAGAGAGAGAGAGAGAGAGAGAGAGAGAGAGAGAGAGAGAGATTTTAGGTTTATCTTGGTTGCATATATCCTCCTTTGAATAAAATCATACACACAAACACGCGCGCGCATGCGCAGAGAGAGAGAGAGAGAGAGAGAGAGAACACTACAGTCAGCATGATGTCAGGTCTTCAGAGAGAGCATGATGTCAGGTCCCCCCCCCCCCCCCCCCCCCCCCCCCCCCCCCCAAGTGTTTCGGCCATAAATTCCCTACATTCTGAGGGAGCCGGGCCGCATCCAAATCATGACACCTAGATACCCTTTTGTCGTTAGATTTTTTTCCCCTTGGCATTAGTGGGATTCGAACAAGCACCTTCTTGATGTGCGTCTTACCAAAACTAGTACGCCCTGGTCTTACCCACATCGGTAGCGGACACTTGTTTCTAAGTGTAGTAATTCAAGCCGTGTGAAGTTTAAAACGTGATAGGTCAGAGAAAGACATCAGTCAGTGCCCCACTGCCTCGTCTCTGCAGTCAAGAAAACGGCGTGCCCTTCGGAGGAACGTGATCAAGACAACGAAGAAGAAGGAGAAGAAGAAGAAAATAGTGATGATGACGTATAAACAAGAAAAAAGGATGGAGAAGAACAAGATGAAGATGAATACGAAGAGGTAAAGAGGGAAAGGAGAAGTGGAAGTTCGCTTGT
>JADBJO010003049.1:87500-90000 GCA_016801955.1 Conus betulinus | reverse complement strand
AGGTCACGGAGTGGTTTCATATGAAGTCTGGGGTCTTGTAATGCAGGCTAAATGTAACTGCTGACTCGATCTCCTGTGTGAGGTCGTCCCGTCTTCACTTCGTTGGAAACCAAGGGTGCGTGTGTGTGTGTGTGTGTGTGTGTGTGTGTGTGTGTGTGTGTGTGTGTGTGTGTGTGTCCCCATGCCCATACACAAGTACATGCTAAACATCCCTGATAGTTGTTGAGAATGCGACTTCTCTTTTCGCATAAGGGACATACGTTACCCCGCTCGGCCACCCTTGCGCAGTGTAACAGCGTCAAGTCATTACACAATTCACAGTATCGGGTTAGCTCTGTGGTGAAGGACCGAATTCACTGTCAGAACTTGCGAGTTCAGAACTGGCGGCCGCCTAGCATAAAATCTGGCTTGGAGGCTGCTCACCTGAGCGTCCTGTCATTCTGGTGGTGCCAGTGCAGCTTCCGCCCCCGCACCCCCCCCCCCCCCCCCCATCCCATCCGTCCCCAACTCCGCTCACCCCTACTATCCCACAATGGTCATCAACAGATGAATGTCGAGGTCTCCCCCCCCCATCGGAAAGAAGTCATCAGTGTTGGATGATTCTCGTTGCCTGACGTGACCAATGATATTCATAAATAAAAGAGACAGAGGTGAAAAGCAAAGATAAAATTCTAAAGTCTTAAGTGTAATTCAGCTTTATTTTCCTTACAAAAAAAAACAACAACACAATCTTCATCTTCGAAATGAACCAGATAAATGTTGCCTTTAAGTTATAGAGTTCAAAGAGGAATCTTTGTGTATTTTGTTCGCCCATTGTTTGTTTTCCCCATGTACTAAAACTGGTAAAATCCCTCTGGTTGGCGCGTGCAAAACTGTCGGCATTCTCACTCTCCTCGCCTGCCTGTCATTTCCCCTTTTGGTGTGTGCGGGCCTTTTTCGGCATTCTCACTCTCCCTCCCGTACCATTTCCCTTTTGGTGTGTGCGGGCCTTTTTCAGCATTCTCACACTCTCCTCCTCCCGTACCATTTCCCTTTTGGTGTGTGCGGGCCTTAAACCTGAACGCAGCCTAATCACAGACTTTTTTTTTTTTTTTAAATTTCGGCTGCCTGCCCGGTTCTGGCACGTGGTGTGTCTGGCCAGCTCAGTCGTTAGAGCACTCACAGGCAGTCAGAAGGGTTGTGAGTTGGATTCCTGACCGCCCATCAACATTGAGCTATAAATCGACATTTTCACTTCCTGAACGAGTTGAATGTGCTCTCCACTATCGTGATGGGTAGCATCCCTCCCCCATCTCTCTCAGCTCTGCTGACATGATTGTCCCGTAGAGTGTACACGAAGAGAGGACTTTAATACACTGGAGAATTATCCCCGTCCGCTTTGCAGAAAAAAAAGGAAAAAAAAAAAAAAAAAAAAAAAAAAAAAAAAAAAAAAAAAAAACACAAAAAAAACCCCCCAACCGTTCTGAGAGCAGAAGGGCACCTAGGAGTCATGACCTGGATGTGGCCCGGTGCCCTTGACAGAGTTAGGAGTTCAGGGCCGAAGCACTTGCCTGAAGAGGGTTTCTCCCCGGAAGACCTTCTGTCCCTAGAGTTTCTTTCCTACCACTTAGCGTTGTCCCAGTCCGACTTGAGTGAGTGTTGATGTCAGTCCTGCGATCTGCACGGAAGCCTGAGGAAGGAACCTGGAACAGAGGGCTCACGGCCCCGTCTGAAACCATTCGCAAAGGAAGCTGACAGACTTCGGTGAGTCAGGTCGCCCGACTTGTATGAATCAACAGAGAAAAGACACGGGTGACAAAATGACGAAGTTTAAACAAATCAGGCTTTAAATCAGCCATTTTTCGGTCTAGAAACCTACTTGATCTTCGATACAAACGAGGAAAATGATGCCATCAAAGGCTAGAGATTAAAAAAACGACACATCTTTTACAATCATGTTTCCCATTTTTTTCTACTGCAACCTTCTCTGATGGGTAGATGAAGCTGTCGGAATTCTCACTCGTCCTAACCTGGCGCAGAGCATTTAAAGGTCATCGGTGGAGTCCCTCCCCCCCCCCCCTCCGCCCCCCTGCTCCTGCTCTGCTCCCCTCCCCGCTCCACCGCAATCCTCCCCCACCCCACCCCCCCCTCCTGGCGGTCTTTCCTTTGCACGGGGTTCATCTCGCGCAGTCAAACAGAATAAAGCCGAGGGTTTGTCCGGGGTCTGTCAAGCTGCCATGTCAAACACAGATATGGCCTCCCGACGTTGCGTCGACCGCACACACACTGCGTACGTGGCAGGAGCGCGCGCAACACACACACACACACACACACACACACACACACACACACACACACACGCGCGCGCGCGTGCTCTTTGTCTGTCTCTGTCTGTCTCTCTCTCTCTCTCTGTCTCTCTCTCTCTCTCTCTGTGTCTCTTTCCGACTGTTTTCTGGATTTTGTCTGGTTGTAACCTTGTCGGTCTGTCTGTCCGCTCGTTTGCATCCAGAATAAAGACTTG
>JADBJO010003049.1:77500-82500 GCA_016801955.1 Conus betulinus | reverse complement strand
GGGCGTAACAGTGATAACACCACACTGATACCACCAGAACGACAGCACGTAAAGATCAGGGCAGCGAATACGTGTGTCTGTTGTGCGTGTGTGTGGATGGGAGCTATCTAACTCTACACTGACACCACCAGAATCACAACCCACGTAAGGATAGGGACAGCAAACAGGTGTGTGTGTGTGTGTGTGTGTGTGTGTGTGTGTGTGTGTGTGTGTGTGTGTGAACGTTCGAAGAATTCTAACCCACAACTTGGTATGGCAGCTAAGTGGGGCAGTCTTGTATTTCATTAATGACTTTCTCAACAGGATGCTTTTTTTTTTTCTTTAATTCTCCGTTACCCTAAGGGAAAACTTGTTCATAAAAAGTAAAAAAAATTGTCTCTCTACTTTCCAGTTTTTTTTTTCTCGTAGATAGTTTTCCAGTTGTGTTGTGATCTCATTCTGCAGTGACGGAAACACCATTACCTCGCACGTGGTCTATCTTAAAAGCATCAAGGGTGAATGACCGCCACTATTGTTTAGAGCCTCTGATGAGATCTACCTAGGGGTCGAAACCACAGTCAAGCCGACCAGAACGATCGGCTCTTTCTACATGAGAGCATTAGGCAGAAACAATTTATTGCCATTAAAGGGGTTGGTTTTTTACTTTCCAATGTCGCCCCAATCTCCCTGTCTTTTTGTTATCACCCGATCTTTAGCTGAGCCACTTTCGCCAATTGAAGATCATTTACACACGGCAAGCCAATCTGTTGACCCTAATAAAGGTTATTACATAGCGCTCAGAATCAGCGCTTTGTTTCCTGACGATGCTCAGATAACAATGAAGCGGATCTAACGGATTCTTGCTGTACAAAATATTTTGATCGACACGAACACTTACTTGTTTGATTTTATTTTCATTTTACTTATTTATTTCTTTTTTTTTTTTCAGCCACGTATTTTTGTGTTATAAACTGAACCACAGTTAAGTAGAAGGAAAGAAGAAGAGTTAAGTTTTGGGGGGGGATGGGAAATCAGGTTAAAGTTAGAAGAGAAAAAATAAACCAGAGAAAACGTGAAAAGCATAGCCTTCACAGAGGACGCAAAGTTAAGAAATGTGGTGTGTGCATGCGTGCGTGTGTGCATGTGTGTGTGTGTGTGTGTGTGTGTGTGTGTGTGTGTGTGTGTGTGTGTGTGTGTGTGTGTGTGTGTGTGTGAAATCAAGCTGACGATAGAGAAAAAGGAAATACGATGAAATTAAAGGGGCACAGACATTTATCAATTTAATTTAAAAAAAAAAGGTGGGGGGGGGGTGTGTGGGGGTGTGTGTGTGTGTGTGTGTGTTTGGTGGGTTATTATTTAGAAGAAAAGAAAGAAAAAGAACGTTAAAGGAGGGCACGCACTTTAATTTCTTTCTGAATGGCTACTGGGAACATCAGATTTCCTTCGAACTTCGGGGCTTCCGTGCTGTTTTCTTTTCATTTTTCTACACGGCCCTTCGCTGGCAGCTTTGGGAAGCCATAGCGTGGGGGCCTCTCTCATGTGGTGACGTGGCGCCACGCCACAGTTAGGACTGTATAATCCGGGCAAGCCTTGCAAGTCGCGTCACGCTCCTAAAACAAGAAAACAAACGAGCAAACAAACAAACCAATTATTAAAACGCGCAGTCGATCTTCGCCGCCCCCCCCCCCCCCCCCCCCCCCCCCTTTTCCTGACCTTCCCTCCCACCTCTTCTTCTTATCCATCCACTCGTTCCATCTATACTTTTAAGGATTCCTGCTGATGTCATTGGTTACGGTCTAAAAATAGCCTGTGTGACCACCTCTTTGCCTTGTCTACTGACATCTGTTTTCAGACTCTACGACTTTCTCAATGTTGTTTTTGCACCAGCTGGAGTTACCCTGATAGACCCCAGTCTATTCATAATCACATTTCAGCTTAGAACCAGTTAGCATGTGTCTTGATCTGCATCTGAAGAAAAAGGAGGTATTCATACTCGTTAGAAATACTTCAGGTGTGTAGATAGTATATTTGTAAAAAACTTGCACACGTCCTAAGCGTACGATTGTCTGGTGTGTTACCAGCAAATATTTTGCTGAAGTGGTATGTCTCTGGTGTCGTGGGTGTGGACAGCCGCCATCAACAACTTGACATTAACAGCACGGGGATTGGAGATAGCTGTCTTCCATCTGTATCGCCACCATCATCAGGGATGGTGACAAGACTCTCCAAGGGGTCGAAACTCGAGTCCAGCCTGCAGCGAACACGCAGTGCACACGGTGCACTCACTGTAGATTCTACTGTCGTTGGCGTGTCAGTGCTCTGCCTGTCTGTCTGTGTGTCTGTCTGTGGGTCTGTGGGTCTGTGTGTGTCTGTCTGTCTGTCTGTCTGTCTGTCTGTGTCTCTCTGTCTCTCTCTCTCTCCACCATGTCCCGAGCGTTTCACTCATGGTCGTTGGCATGCTAACCCTTTCTTCACCGCTATAGAAATACATTTTCAGTGAAGCACAGCACCAATTTCTGACTGACGTACCAATTCAAGACACACCACCGAGAGACTGAGCATTTTTCTTTTCTTTTTTTTTTTCTTTTTTTTTTTTTTTCTTTTCTTTTCTTTCTTTTTTTTCTTTCTTTCTTCTTTCTTTCTTCCCTTCTTTTTGAGGTAATGATTTTTAAAAGTCATTTTTATTTCGTTTTACACTGCCAAGATGGCGACGGAAGTGCTTCAGCGAGAAACGAAGTTAAAAAGACGTTGGAAGAGGGGGACTATATGGATGTGCTGCACTGCAGAGTTAAATATCTTTTGTCTTATGTTCCGTATTGGTCTGCCTGTAACATAAAATCCACGGAAAGAAATGCCGAATATCCCAGCCCTACCCTCTTTTTTCCCACCCCTTCCCCCCGCTCGGCACTTTCTTCCACACATCTCTCACCCCCACGCTTATCCACGAACCTCCCCCGTGCCCCCTCCCCCCCGCCCCCCTCCCCCCCACCCTCCCCCGTCCCCGAATTCGTATCTTCAATTAATAGATCTTAGCCGAGAGAAGTTTCAGGTTACCCAAGTGGGTTGTTTGTGTGCACGTGCTTCACCTCCTCTAGTTCGTTGTCCGACAGAAAAAGAAATCAAATTATTTGGAGGAGCGCGAAAAAGTTCAATGCCTCTTTGCAGTTATTTGCATATTCATTTTGAAAGTGAGCATCAGCCAATGCTAGGAAAGCGCCAGAAGAGTGGCTAGAAATAGATAACTCGTGGGTGTGTGTTATGTAATGACCTGTCCTACTGCTTTAAAAGGAGAGAACACACGTTGCGACCGGACTAGACACTCATTGAACAAATGAATCTTTGTCTGTTTGTTTTTCCATGAGGGCAAAACCGGATTAAGGGCATACTGGCAACTTTTTCTTAACATCTTAATAACAACAAACATGAAGAAACGACAAATATGAATGACAGCTTTAAAGGGAATTCAAAAAAACATCACGGTAGCCTACAAAAAAAACCCACACAACCCAGCTTTGGAAAAAAAAAGAGTCGAGAGAGAGAGGGAGGGAGGGAGGGAGGGAGAGAGATAGAGATCGAGAGAGAGAGAGAGAGAGAGAGAGAGAGAGAGAGAGAGAGAGAGAGAGAGAGTGTTGTGTGTGTGTGTGTGTGTGTGTGTGTGTGTGTGTGTGAGAGAGAGAGAGAGAGAGAGAGAGGAGAGAGAGAGAGAGAGAGAGAGAGAGAGAGAGAGAGAGAGAGAGAGAGAGAATAAAAGTATGTTTATAAGTAAAGGGAGGGGGTGGGTGGGAATAAGGCAAAGGAAAATAAGGAAAAAATATTTAGGCCTACGAGAATTAGAAGGTCGGATGTGTGTGTGTGTGTGTGTGTGTGTGTGTGTGTGTGTGTGTGTGTGTGTGTGTGTGTGTGTGTGCGTGTGTGCGCGCGTGCGCGCGTGTGTGGGGGTGTGTATGTGTGTTTACATCTAGAAACCTTGAGTATAACATACCTTGAAAAGATGAAAATGTGATTCATGCAATGATAATGCCAGTGGAGACGGACAGAGAGAGAGAGAGAGAGGACGTGGGGGGAGGTGGCACATAGATACTAAATAGAAAAAAAAAATCAGCATGTTGAATACAATGTCGATAAAACGAATATAAATAACAGTAATAGTTAGAAGTGGTTAAAGGAGGTAAGAGAGAGAGAGCTGTATGAGAGTAGGAGAGGAGAGAGAGAGAAGAGAAGGAGAGAGAGAGAGAGAGAGAGAGAAGAGAGAGAGAGAGAGAAGTAATCGAAGAGAGAGAGAGGAGAGAGAGAGGTTCGAGAGAGAAAGAGAGGAGAGAGGAGTGAGAGAGAGAGAGGAGAGAGAGAGAGAGAGAGTGAGAGATCACCGAGAGAGAGAGAGAGAGAGGAGAGCAAAATCAGTGGCAGCGCTGGCTTGTCGTTTCTAAACACGCTGTTCAGGCCATCCACATGAGACTATCACTGACAGGCCAGTGCTTTCACAGACTCGTGCGTTGCGCGCAATGGACGCTCCTCCGAAGTCTGAACAAAACAAGCAAGCATGCAATCGTCACACGGAACCAACAGGCCGAGGCCATGCGATGGTACGGGAGAACAGGCGTGCAAGCATTACAATAGCAATAACAGTAACAGCAAGTTTTATTCAGTCGTTTTCAAGGCCATCTAACCCATATCAACAGGAGAGGTCACTCATAATATAAAAGTATCATGACAGATGTCTCTTCATTTGTGATATCAAAATTGTTCTCAATTTCAAACATTCTGTTATATAGAGAGCTACTTTGTGCACGAACTTTCCTTCAAGTCTTAAAAAAATGTCCTTTTTTTTTTTTTTTTTGCTGAGAAGGAAAACAGTAAAAGTAGTGAAAAATGTATTTCGTTCTTAAAGAAGTATATCATGGGTATATGGGCATAAAATATGTTACGTCTTTAACGCAGTTCTCATTACACGAGGTGCAAGTATTGCTGAGTTTGTGTGATGATTGATTTTCTGTTTCTTGAACTATTGACATTTAGGACAT
>JADBJO010003049.1:55000-65000 GCA_016801955.1 Conus betulinus | reverse complement strand
TGGCAAAAAGCATCATTCACGTCTTTAGGTTCGCGGCAGGTCATTTTGAAATGTAACTTTGACAAAAGCATCGTTCAAGTCGTTAGGTTTGCGGCAGGTCATTTGAAATGTAACTTTGACAAAAGCATCTTTAAGTCTTTGGCTTTAGGTCATTTCGAAATGTAACTTTGACAATTTTAAGCAAGCAGTCAAGTCTTTAGCTTTGCGGTTGGTCATTTTGAAATGTAACTTTGACAAGAGCATCGTTCACGTCTTTAGCTTTGCGGTTGGTCATTTTGAAATGTAACTTTGACAAGAGCATCGTTCAAGTCTTTAGCTTTGCGGTTGGTCATTTTGAAATGTAACTTTGACAAGAGCATCGTTCAAGTCTTTAGCTTTGCGGTTGGTCATTTTGAAATGTAACTTTGACAAAAGCATCGTTCAAGTCTTTAGCTTTGCGGCAGGTCATTTTGAAATGTAACTTTGACAAAAAGCATCATTCAAATCTTAAGGTTTGCGGCAGAGCATTTTGAAATGTAGCTTTGACAAAAGCATCGTTCAAGTTTTCGGTGCACTTCACAAGGTCGCAAGAAAGTTGTTTGAATTGCATCACTGGAGGCTTCTTTCCAACAGCAGGTGCAGTCTGCCAAGGTTCCATTTCTCCCCCATTCTGTTCAACTCTATAGGAAAATGAAATGCAGAAAATGCCTCATTTCTTCAACACCTCCATATTCGCTAGTGTTATTTTTGTTGTTTGTTTGTGTTTAGAGAGAGAGAGAGAGAGAGAGAGAGAGAGAGAGAGAGAGAGAGAGAGAGAGAGAGAGAGAGAGAGAGGCAATCAATTTTCGGGGGGAAAAATCGAAAAAGACCGAAGAAATCTATCGCCTACGGGAAAAGGTGATCGATTTGTTTCCGAAAGCATAACTCAAACAATAATGAAAAAAAAGGCATTGCCTAGGGGAGAAGGTAATCAATCGTCGAAGAAACCAAAACTCGAACCATACGGTAGCTTTTTTTTTTTTTCTTACCTCAGCTATCACTTCTTCCCAGCACGCATTCTGTCAACGGCTAATCTTGAGATCAAAATGTTTAGTCATGACGTTTGCTTCTTGCTGAGAAAAAGAACGACTCAGAATTTCTGCCGGTTCATCCCAAAGGTTTCACCATACATTTCAGTCATTATTCTTTCCACAGACTCGCCCCCAAGGCCCGCGAGTCCGTGTCTGTGTCTTCAGACAAAAAAGAGTGAGCAGTTGAGGAGAACAGGAGAGATCACTCTCAGAGATTAGGGTGATATCAGCGGAGGTCAGGGAAACAGTGCGTGAAGGCCAGTCTTTTCACGCGGCTTTGATCCAAGGTCTTTACTGAACGACACGCCATGTACATCAATCTATTTATTCATCCAGTTATTATGTATTTCTGTATTTGTTTATCTATTCCTTTCTTTTTCATGTTCTTCTCCTTCTTCTTCTCCCCCCTCCCCCTGCTCATTTTTCTCCTGCTCCTCTCCCACCTCCTCCTCCTCGTCCTCCTCCCCATGCTATTCTTCTTCTTATTTTTTGTTGATACGATCTGGTATTATTTTTGTGCGTGTCTGACTTAGCATAACGTGAACAGCAGAACTGAAGAACACATTCTAACGGCGGTTTTGGTTTCAGAAAGTGAACACACACACACACACACACACACACACACACACACACACACACACACACACACACACACACACACACACACACACACACACACACACACACACACACACACTCTCTCTCTCTCTTTCTCTCTCTCTCTCTTTCTCTCTCTATCAACACACACACACACACACACACACACACACACACACACACACACACACACACACACACACACACGAGGATACGTTGAAGACAGACAGAATAACCGAACCAGTGAGCCGGGCAGTAAAATCAAGGGTAAAAATGGGCAGAAAGTGGAAGCTGGAAACGTTGAAGAAAACTAAAAAAAATAACATGAAGACTAGAACCTAGTAAGACGCACAGGACGGTTAAACCATTGAGCTTGACAGGAGTTGCTGGACGTTACATTGGCAGCACAAACGGCTCATGAAGTGGGGCAGTGTTATATCTGACACACCAAGGATGATCAATGTGAGAAACTCAGAGGAAGGACAGAAAGATATTGGCAGATAGCTCTAGCGGGTTGAGACGCGAGCATCGAACCCACAACCCCAGCTTTCAAGATTATATACCGTACTGCAGTGCGTGGTACTTCCCAGAGTGAAAACGATTTCTATTTCCTTTCACCCCAGGATCTGCCCTGTTTGCCTGGGCTATGAGCAGCATGGCCTGGGGATTGGAGGATAAAAAAAAGACCAAGAGCAAACAGTCAGCGTTAAAGAAACAGAGGAACATTTACAGAAACGTATAAAAAAAGAGAGTCGCATTGAAAACATCATGTGTGAAGACTACAAAACTGCAAACCATACTGAAATCAAGCGAAAATAGATCTAGACATAGAACACCGAGTGCAAAGTAATGCTTTACAGTCAGGATGCTTTCAGTTTTTTTTTTTTTTTTTTTTTTTTTTGTTGTTGCTTGCATCCATCTTCGGAGTATCGTTGGGGAGTCTGTTAATTGTAACGTCTGAAGAATTTTTTTGTCGAATCACTTGCCTGTTTCGTAGCTTGTCTTCAATAACCGTCACTTTGCTCTCTGTTTTGTATGTATTTTAGCGTGTGCGAATGTTGTCGCAAACCCTCATAGAACGCGAAATCGCATTGCATCTAGTCTGTATGATACTGTTAAATTAGTGTACTCAGTTTTTGAATGATTGTGTCGACATTTCATCGGAAGAACTGGGATACGCGACAAATGGCGAAGATTAAGCTCACAACGCACATTTAGATATCGTTTTCGAAAAAGAAAAGCAATGATGACACAAAGACTGTAGCCTGCGTACAGGGCAGTCAAACATAAACTAGATTCATCTTCACTCATAAAACAAACTCTATGGTCTTTTGTTTCATTTTAACAAATCATAAGGACGTCTTTTAGGAGAAAAAATAAGTCGAGTCTTACATTTACAAATGTGTCCATATGGTCGTCTTTGAAAAAAATCAAGCTGATAAACATATTTATTATGAGTCCGTGATTGCGCAAAGATAACTTCCATGTCCAGTAAGTGCTATCTATTGAATCTAACCGAATCGCTCTCTCTCTCTCTCTCTCTCTCTCTCTCTCTCTCTCTCTCTGTGTGGAAAGGTTGTCAGCAAACGAAGACATGAATAACACCAGAGATGTTGCCATGTACAGTAAGAAGACACGCACGGAGAGCTTGACAACAGAAGCTTCTCCAGAGAAGAAATCTCCCCTCAGATAAATGTTCTGCTCTGAACTCCTTGCACTGTCAGGGGGGCAAGACTTGGCTACGTGCCGTTGTGACCCAATGTCGTTGTGACCCAGTGTCGTTGTGACCCAATGTCGTTGTGCCCCCAATGGCAGATCGTTGTGGCCCCATGCCGATGTGACCCCATGTCGTTGTGACTCCATGTCGTTGTGCCCCCATGTCGATGCGACCCCATGTCGTTGTGCCCCCATGTCGATGTGCCCCAAAGAGGACATCTCTCTCTCTCTCTCTCTCTCTCTAAAACACTGAGGAAGAGTTGGACATTTTCAGTGTATTAGCAGCTTCTTGCACATTAAACAGAATGAAAATGGGTAATAAAAATGGTAAAGGGGTATTGACGATAATTTTAACCTTGGATTCGGTCTAAATGAAGCAAGCCAGTCAGTCATCACTTCATTTCCGAAAGAAGGTCAAATCAAATGAGCCACATCTAACAATTAGTTTTTTTTTAGTTGCTGTATTAGTAGCTTTCTGCACATTAGGCTGTACAGAATGAAAATATGTGATCAAACTGGAAAGGGACATTGATGATAAATCTGACCTTAGATTCGGTATAAAAGAACACAAGTCAATGCAAAACAGACAGTGGTCATCATTTTCATTTCCGAAGAAAAAGGTCAAATCAAATGAGCCACAGCGGACCAGAATGACGGCAAATCCCTGGTTCCATGTTCGTATTGCCCCCGAAGGCGCTGAAGGTGTTTCTAGGTATCTCCACTTCTGTCTCCTCGTGGAGGCGCCACACCTTGCTCTGCTGCCGTGATTTTATTCTCTGCGGAAGCCTGAAAGTCTTTCAGGTGACGAACAAAACGTCCACAACATTTTCATATGGATCGCTGTCCTCAGTGACCTTGACCGTGACTTTAACGTTGCTTATAACCTCCAAACTATTTGTGCCGGGTGGGGGGGGGGGGGGGGGGGGGGGGGGGGGGGGGGGGGGGGGGGCATGACCTTCAAGTGACCTTTTTTTTCTTGCATATAACTTTTATTACCGGGGCAATACGTTTCGCAAACACATCGTGTTACTTACGTTTTTGACTTCATTTAGTACGGCCTACTAGCCCCCTCCCCCCCCCCCCCCCCCCCCCCCCCCCCCCCCCCCCCTCCCCCCCCCCCACCACACACATCTCTCTCTCTCTCTTCTCTTAGCGCGCGCGCGCGTGCGCGCACACACACACACACACACACACACACACACACACACACACACACACACACACACACACACATCACATGCATACATACATTTACACATGGATGCATGGATGCATGCATACATACATAATATTAACTGTATGCTGGTTTAATTTTCGTTGTGGAAATAGATGTGGAAAGAAGCACACCTACCTTCAGCATTGTTATTTGTCCGTTGTTCCATCCCTCGATCATATACGTTCCATAGGGCTGGCGGAAAGCTTCCGGCGGGCTTCATGTATGTTGTGTTGACGTAATTGAGGAAATCCTGAAGGCCAACGAAGATCTAAAACCTTACAATCTGAACAGTCATGTGACCGGATGTGACGCGTTTTCCTTCACACCAGGCCTCGCGCCGGAGATCAGGCACATCTTCGGCACTCTTCGCCAGTCTGGCCTAGCGATTATGACGTGTTCAACTTGTGATGTACTTCAACACTCATCCACACCTATCCTCCCCCCCCCCCCCCCCCAACCCCACACCCACCCCCTAATTTATATATGGGAACATGGCTGTTGTATTGCCGAAAGTGACTGTTCTTTTTTTTTTTTTTTTTTTTTTTTTTTGCAACGCCGTAATGTCAGCCTGCACATCAACATAGGGTCACAACGACATTGGGTCACATCGACATTGGGTCACAACGACATTGGGTCACATCGACATTGGGTCACAACGACACTGGGTCACATCGACATGGAGTCACAACGACATTGGGTCACAACGACATTGGGTCACATCGACATGGGGTCACAACGACATTGGGTCGCATCGACATGGGGTCACAACGACATTGGGTCACAACGACATTGGGTCACATCGACATGGGGTCACAACGACATTGGGTCACAACGACATTGGGTCACATCGACATGACCCCCAAGACTCGACTCCTTCATGTCATTCCGCTGTCAGATGCCTCTTCGATCCTATCCAGCTGGAACTCTTTTCAGCTGCCTGTGTTATTGCAAGTCTTATAACCAGAAACTGCAAGCTTTTAATGACATCATGGGCTGATGAACCTCACTTGCTCCAACCTCTGCGGCGAGGAATTTGGCTTGGAAATCAAATTCTCTCAATCTACAAAAGTGTACTTCTCATTCTTGTGGATGTGAGCTCGCTCCATTCTGTGTTCGTATTGCCCAGTGAGTTCAATCAGAATCAATCACAGTGATGGACATGAGTGGAGTACAACGTCTGATCTCATGCCACCGTTTCTAATCATCTCTAGATGGTTTTTCCATACAGGAGTGGCTGCTAAGTGCTTCCAGTCCCCCCCCCCCCCCCCCCCCCCAAGTAAAAACCCGATTTAATGTTCTTGATGTCCCCACTGACCCAGACCATGATTTTGTAGCATACAGCGGTGTAGAACGTCGTGTCTGGGATTTCCGATGGTGTAGTGTTTTCTCTGGCAGTGTTGGCCGTATATGCGATCTCTTTGACAAGTAGGTTTGTGTCTTCTCATGTGTAGCTTCCCTGGGATAATGCTGCTGTGCATGAACTCAGGACGTGTTCCACTGTTTCTTTGCCCAGACAGAATGGACACGTAGGATCATCAGCATTCTGATTTTCGCCAGTTTCAAAAGGTTTATATACCATTTAAATAGGTTTGAATATATTTTGTTTTTAAAATGCGAAGAATTGATATTAGTAGGATCTTAAGTTGGGGTGAAATGTTGCTTGTTCAAGTAATCAGAAACGGTATGTGTGGTTGAAACCTTTTTCGTTTTCTTGTTTATTATTGGTTTTTTTTCCCCCCAATGAATGCCCACACCATGTGTGTGCATGCTCACTTCCAGTGTTTACAGGTCGGAAGTCTAACATATTTTTTTTTAGTTTGGACTATAGAGTTTTGACTCTTTCTCTCTGCTTACTAACTTGCCTGCCTGCTTGTGTTTAAGTGTCTGTCTCTCTCTGCATCTATTTATCTGTCTGTCCGTCCGTCTGTTTGTCTCTGTCTCTCTATGTGCCTGTCCGTCTGTCTGTCTTCCCCCCCCCCCCCCCCCCCCTCTCTCTCTCTCTCTCCCACACACTTTATTCCGTCAAGTTGCTTCTTTTTTTTGTCTCAGAGCGGCAAGGATTATCCGCTGTAATTGCCGGCCGTACTGTTGAACGTAACGCACACCGCCTTTTTTGTTAGCTATGAAGGCTTTTAAAATACCTGGCTATTAGAATCTCCGTGCGCTTTTTGTCTCGCTGAAGCTGTCCCCATGTCCGTCTCTTTAAGTGGTCTGTTTCTCTGTCTCTAACGTTATTATCTCCTTGTTTAAGTGAATAAAAAAAATTTTTATATTTTCGACCCCAATGTACCAATTTGTCAATATTCATGTTATGAGTCCCTTTATCATTGTCAGTTTTGCTCTGTTTGTCTGTCTCTCATCTGTGTGTGTGTGTGTGTGTGTGTGTGACTCTGACCTTTCCTTTTAACTCCTGTACTGTTGCAGCGAAATCGATAAGTTTCCCACTTAAACCTTGTTTACCGTTTGTTCAAAACTAAACCACTCAAAAAAACAAAACAACAACAAAAAAAAAAAAAAAACAACAAACAAACACCCTAGGAGGCAAGCATTCGAAAAAAATAACCACCTCATAACAACAAAACTTGCAGTCACAACATAAAATCTGTTAAAGTGAGAAGAGTAGTACTGTTGATGGTGACGTCAAAATAGAATGGCGGAGTGACAGTAAGTACACGAATGAGAACGGAATTTGACGTAAGAGGCCGGTGTCTTGTGCATTTTTCGTCATGAGACCGTGATGCCCGAGGGATATAGACACTTGCGGCGCTGGCCTGGTAATATGACCAACACCATAGAAAACGCCTTTAGAAGTGGAGAGCTGCTCTCCACTGTTCTCACAGCGGAGCTTAAAGTGTGTTTGTGCTTATGCTTTTAGCATTTCCTAAACTTAGCGTCTTAATGTGCATAGGACAGCACTGCGCAATCGGTAGTTTAGTGACACAATCGCTCTCTATGTGCTGATAAAAAAAACCATATTGTTTGGGGGACAGCATGGCAGATAAAAACAAACAAACAAACAAACCGTGATTGATGTCAGCTGTAGAATTCACACACACACACACACACACACACACACACACACATTCATACGCTTGTTGCTAGAAATCAGAGTGATCGAGGCTGTCAACGTAGTTTAGTTTGCGTTAATAGTCTCAGTGGCCAAACTACTAGACCAGGTATTCTGCTGAATTAAGCGCGCGTCACTCTGCTGCCTTCTCCCCACTTAATGCATACAAAACCCACAGTTTACGTCTCCACATTTGGCGTAGCTAGTCACTAACAAACTGAGCAGATCTACAGCGAATCACTTTTCTGCTTGACAGTTGCATTTCTGGTGTGACAATACTGCGAATCGAATCGATGTATTCGCAGCAGTCCAAGAGAAGGAAATACAAGTGATCAGACCCGCCATACTGAGAAAGGCAGTCTCTGTCCCCTGACATTCCAGAGGTCAAGAGGGGAAGTTAAAGGAGAAGGGGGGGGATGGGGGAGGGCGGAGGCGATTGCAGGGCAGGGTTGGGGAGTGGGGGTGGAGGGAAATAAGATAGTAGAATAAATAGACAGGGAAATGAAACACGGAAGGAGGGGGGGGGGGGGGGGGGGGCGGGGGAGAAAGAGGATGGGAATGTGTAAGGGCAGACAAAAAATCGCGGAGGAGAGAGAGAGAGAGAGAGAGAGAGAGAGAGAGAGATCGAGATCATGTTTAGGCCATTGCCTAAGAGAAAGGGGAAGGGGGTAGACGGGGAGCGGAGCAAAGGCGAGGGGACAGTTGAGAAGGGGGGGGGGGGGGGGGGGGGTGCGGAGCTATTTATGCATTGTCTATGAAACTTTACACTGATAGCATGTATAGAACCCATTGAATTCGGTCGACAGAACCATTATTTACCACAGTTTCACCTGACCTGAATCGATTTTCGCCTAGTGGATGAGACTGTCGGAAGTCTGGGCTTGGTAGTGATCTTCTTCACCCGTAGTGCAGAACGGGGGCTCACCACAGGTCAGCTTAATCAGTGGTATTCTCACCGTCACGGGAGAAGTTAACCATTCAATGGGTTTTCGTGTGTGTGTGTGTGTGTGTTTGCGCGCGCGCGTGCGTACGTGTGTGTGTGTGTGTGTGTGTGTGTGTGTGTGTGTGTGTGTGTGTGCGTGCGTGCGTGCGTGCGTGCGCGCGCGCGCGGGCGTGTGTGTGTGTGTGTGTGTGTGGCGTGTACTATGTGAGTCTATTCTTCTGTTTGTCTCTCTGTGTTTTTTTTTTTTTTTTGTCCTCCTTTCGCTTTCCTTTACTGTTACTGCTGCTGCTGCTACTACCACCATCACTGCCGCTGCTACTAGTACCGCTGTTACTACTGCTGCTAACGTACTACTGTGCTGCTGCTACTACTTTTACTACGACTGCGACAAAAACAGCAACAACAACAGCAGCGACAAACAACAACAACAATTACCACCACTACTACTACTGCTGCTGCTATTGCTACTACTACATCTGGTGCTGCTACTTCTGTTACTGATGCAGCTGTTACTACTACTGCTGCTGCTCTTGTTACTACTTCTACTACTGCTGCTGCTGCCGCTGTTAGTGTTTATTGCTACCGCTCCTGCCTATGGTGCTTTATCTATATTGCTGCTGCTTCTGTTTCTACTTCTGCTGTTGCTGCTGCTGCCACTGTTACCATTACCATTAAGCTGTTCTCATGTCCCGGAATTGGGACCCATTACTGCTGTATCTACCGCTGCTGCTGTCAAAGGCACCGCAGACATGCAACGCAGAGAGAGAGAGAGAGAGAGAGAGAGAGAGAGAGAGAGAGAGAGAGAGAGAGAGAGAGAGAGAGAGAGAGATGGTGCCTCAAAGAATCTTTTCGAATTTTAATCAGCTATTATTTCGTGTTCCCATAAAAAAAAAAAACGAAAAAAAAACACACACACAACAACAACAGCAAACAGAAAAAAAGGAAAAAGAGATGATAAAGAAGAAAGAAGTTTTCAGTTTCAGTTTCATCAAGGAGGCGTCACTGCGTGTGGGACTTGTCCATTATACGCTACACCCCATCAGTTAAGTTTTGAGACCACACTACGATATGATCTTAAGCTGATGGATAAATGAATAAACAACTGAGATCAGAGAATGGAAGAAGAGGGCCTCGTGGCTACGACTTAGCAGATGTCTGACCTACGCATCGGCCCAATGCGCTGGTCAGACTTTGAGTGCCCACCTAACATTGGTCATAGGAAGAAGAAGAAGAAGAAGAAGAAGAAGAAGAAGAAGAAGAAGAGAAGAAGAAAGAAGAACACAACAACAACAACAACAATAGCAACAACATCGGAATGGTTACACACAAAACAACAACGTTGTCACTCCAGGTCTGCTGCAAACCAACATGGGTGGCCAACGCTGCTTCACCAAGCAGCTATACATCACAGG
>JADBJO010003049.1:50000-52500 GCA_016801955.1 Conus betulinus | reverse complement strand
AGTCAAGACGTCCAAAACACCTGAATCACTTGTTAAAAAAAATTGACAGTTACAGTCAAGCTGTAAACAGTGTTATTCATACTGCAGCAGTATTTTTTCAAAGTTCAGTGTTTATAATTCACTGTTGTTCTGACAAATCTTAAAATGGTGCAGTCACTTAGAATGATAATTCAAATTTGTAGGAAATTTTAGTATGGAACTTTTCCAACAAAAAAAAGAGGGAGGTGGAGTTCTACACATCGCCCTAAAAAGATATTTTCGGGACATGCGCACTGGAGCCTCGAGTTGTAAACAACCGTTACCAAGACTGGGGCCTGTCGGCATGCAAAACCAAAGTTTATCAGTTATCAGTATTAAATGACATTAGCGCCACACAGACATTACAGGGTCTGTGCCAATAGGGCCCTGTGCCAATAGGGCCTAGTGCCAAAAGGGCCCTGTGCCAATAGGGCTCTGTGCCAATAGGGGTCCTGTGCCAATAGGGGCCCTGTGCCAAAAGGGCCCTGTGCCAATAGGGGCCCTGTACTGAAAAGGTCCATACCATCGGCAAGGCGCAGTACCGTTAGGGCCCATTTCTGATGCAATTTCAGTACCATTAGGCCTTGTACCAATAGGCCCAGTATCGTGAGGGGGCAGTATCAATAGGACCCAGTGCCATTATTTCCCTTACCACAAGGACCAGTGCCATAAGTGTGCAGCATCTAGTTGGGCCCAGTTTCATTATGACTTGGTACCATTAAAGCATGGTACCATTGGAGCTCAGCGCTATGAGGGCTCAACAAGTAGAGAGCTCATTACCATTTTTCTCCTTGCAGCTGACCGCTCTTTCCAGGCAGACAGATATCGGGTCATAATGGTACTGGGCTTAGATGACATCCTTTGACTGCCAGACGTTCCTAGAGTGTCATTTGAATGGGGAACAGGTTGTGGCTTTGATTGCCCGGGGCTACTTTTATGGTTTTTTTTTGTGTTGTTGTTGTGTTGCTTGTTTGGGAACGTTTATTCACCGAGGAGAACAGGAGGAGAAATGGCATAATCTTCACAACTAGAGAAGGAAAGATTTGTGTGTCTGAGAGTAGCTCAGATTTCCCGACCGATACTGCAGGTGTTTGTATATCCCTTGAGCATGGTTGATGATGGAATTGCAATGCAGGTAAGTGTAGAGTGGTGTGGTCTCGGACTAAACTGAAACCCCATGGCATCATAGTCATCGTCCTATTTTTTTTTTCTTTGCCATCCCAGCGTGTGAGCCTTCTAAATGCTAAATGCCGTTTCCATCCCCGCCCCCCCCCCCCCCCATTCCCCCGGCCCCTTCCGTTTCCATCCACCGCCCCCACATCCTCTTCCGCACTCCATTCATGCACAGCAGCCAGTGCGGTTTCCCTCCACACATCCACTCCCCCCCCCCCCCCCCACACACACACACACACACACACGCACGCACACGCACGCACGCATGCACGCACACACACACACACGCACACACGCACACACACACACTCTCTCTCTCTCTCTCTCTCTTTCTCTCTCTCTCTCTCTCTCTCTCCTCTCTCTCTCTCTCTCTCTCTCTCTCTCGTCCCGCCCTCGTCCTCGGTGATCATCCTAAGAAAGAAAAATTGTCAGCTTTAGTGCCTCTAAATGCCTTCTGCCATGGAGATATCTGTGCGGGGACTGCCGTTTCACATTCATGCCTGTCAACAGTTTATCTCAAAGTCTTCATTCTTCAGAGGGATACAGGGAACGTAGTTGGAGCGATGCAACAGTATGCGCTCCACGGGATGATACTGATTTTTAGTCCGGCATTACCGCCTTCGGTAACAGATGTAGTGGGTGGCATTCTGCGTATCCCATGCATTACAGGTATTTTTTTTTGTTGTTGAATCAGGAACATCTTAACCGCAGTGGTATGGTATGTACACGCATTGTTTCGGATGTACACGATTGTGTTTATCCGTAAACATACTCGCGCGGACGCAGCAGATGCAAAAACGCATGCGTATGCGCGCACAAACGAACACACGCATGCGCGCTCGCTCACACATATATGTGTACTGTGTGTGTGTGTGTGTGTGTGTGTGTGTGTGTGTGTGTGTGTGTGTGTGTGTGTGTGTGTGTGTGTGTGTGTGTGTGTGTGTGTGTATGTGTGTGTGTGTGTGTGTGTGTGTGTGTGTGTGTGTGTGTGTGTGTCTCTGTCTCTCTCTCTCTCTCTCTCTCACGCAAATTCACACTTCACACACATATACACATAATACGCGCAGAACAGCATACTCTGTGTCCCTCTGTTCCCACCTCCCCCCCCCCCCCCCCCTCTCTCTCTCTGTCAGGAAAACTTTTTTCATGGAAAATGAAACAACCGCAGAGCTACTGAAAACCGGGCGAAAGAAAAAGCGAACACACACCAAAAAAAGGTGCGAAACCATGCTGATACACAATAGGAAACAGACAAGTGGATCGCGTGATGACTGTGATATTGACAGTGTTGTTTTGTGTATTTGGTTTA
>JADBJO010003049.1:37500-42500 GCA_016801955.1 Conus betulinus | reverse complement strand
CTCTTTGTCCTCTCTCTGTCTCTCTCTCTCTCTACCTCTCACTCTCTCCCCCCTATCTCTCCCCCTCTTTCTCCCTCCCTCTCCCCCTATCTCACGCTCTTCCTGTGTCTGCTTTCTTTCTCACTCTCTCTCTGTCTCTCTTCCTCTCTGATCCACCTTCACCATCTTTGTCTCTGTATCCATCTTTTCCCCTATATCTGTGTCTCTGTATCTCTCTGTTGATGCTGTGACAAAAAAGTGATTGATCTTGTCAGGGGTAAATGATTGATCCTGTGATGAAAGAGCGATCGATAGTGTAACGACGGTAAAATCATCTATCCTACTCAAATTCACTCTTGTCAGCTGCTTTAAGTCAGTCCAAGACTGGAGACACACTTTATGTGACGTTTGTTCAACGGAATTTTGACTCTAACATGTTCTTTTTCCATCTTTTTTTCTGTATATCTACCTTTTGGAGGACCTTCACCGACAGATATGCAATTTGCATTCACTTGGCACTGAGAATGGGCGAGCGAGCGAGCGAGCGAGCGAGCGAGCGAGAGAGAGAGAGAGAGAGAGAGAGAGAGAGAGAGACAGAGAGACAGACAGACAGACAGACAAGACAGGCCGACAGACAGGCAGACAGGCAGAAAACGGTGGAGAGGAAGGGTGTTGGGAGGTGGGAGAAAAGAACGAAGAGGCGAAGAAGAAGAAAATGAACATTAAGAATTAACTATACACTGAGAAGAAGATAGAAATAAAAGAAAAGGAAAGAAAAACAATGTTTTACGAGAGAGAGAAAGAGATGAAGGAAAAGGTGGAGGAATAGGGCGAGAAGGAGAAGAAAGAGGGGAGCTTCTTAAAATAAAAAAAGTACACACACACACACACACACACACACACACACACACACACACACACACACACACACACACACACACGCACACTAAAAACAAAAAACAAAAAACAAAAACAAGAAAACGTTAGTCCGTGTCTTGAGCTGATTGCTCCTTCTCCCCATTTTCTTAAAGAAAGAAAGTTTTTTTTTTTTTAACCCTCCATACCAGCACGCCCTCTTCTTCTTTGCCTCCTCAACCGCGGCATTCCAGGCCTCTCGCCACTGAAATTTCCATTTCTCTGCCACCACACGGTATCCCTCTTCGCCATTTCAGTCACAGCCTGGCTCCGGCACGTGATGCTCGTTTCATCTGGCCATTTTCTGATACTTTCATGCTCCATTCTGCTGCACGGCACGTCTGTTCGGTCTGTTGCTCAGCTGAGCAGGATACCGGGGGGACGCAATAGAACATCTCTCGAGGCTTTTTAAGAAAACATTTACATTCTATCAAAGTTTTTGTTTGTTTGTTTGTTTTTTTTCTTTTTCAGTAGCTGATGACATGATTTTTGGCATTCCCCAAATTCAGAGGAGAGAGACGTCATGACGGAAGAGCGTTCACTTCTGTTGCAATTGAAGACCAGGATCACCACCTTGTCTGTTTCTGTCCATCACGTTTCATCATTGTCATTTTTTAAAAACAAATTTTAAGTGAAACCTATTCAACTGCTCTTTTGTTTTTACAAGTTGTATTTCCATTTTATATACACAATGCTTTTCATTTTGATATGAATAATGCATTTCATACTTAATGCATTCCATTTTACGTATTTCCGTCTTCAGCCACTCTCTTTAACTTCTGCCGGTCTGTCTGTCTGTCTGTAAATCTGCCTGTCTTTGTCTGCTTGTCAGTGTGTCTGTCTGTCTGTCTCTGTATCTGTTTATATCTGTCTTACTTTCTGTCTTTGTCTCTGTCTTTGTCTCTTCTGTCTGTCTGTCTGTCTTTCCGTCTGTCTTTCTCCATCTCTTCTTCTTTGTCCGTCTGTCTGTCTGTCTGTCTATCTGTCTCGCTCTCGTGTGTGTGTGTGTGTGTGTGTGTGTGTGTGTGTGTGTGTGTGTGTGTGTGTGTGTGTGTGTGTGTGTGTGTGTGTGTGTGTGTGTGTGTGTGTGTGTGTGTGTGTGTGTGTGAGAGAGAGAGAGAGAGAGAGAGAGAGGAGAGAGAGTGTGCGCGCGTACGCGCATGTGCGCGTATGTGTATTTATTTGGGTGGTGTTTATGTGTATGTGAATGTGAGGTGAACCGGGGTAAGTTTTTGTTTGTGTGTTTGTTTTGCGGTGGGAGGGGGGCTGAAAGTTGAGAGAGAGAGAGAGAGAGAGAGAGAGAGAGAGAGAGAGAGAGAGAGAGAGAGAGAGAGAGAGAGAGAGAGAGAGAGAGAGAGAGAGAGAGAGAGAGAGAGTGTGTTCGATTAATCTCATAAGGTGCATACAGGTGTTGGGGAGCTCTATAAAGATGCCCATTACTATTATTATCATCATCATCATCATTAACTATTATTACTGATATCATTATCATCATCATCATAATCATCATCATCATCATTATCATGTTGATGCAATTCTTATCATAATAATTAATTAATATCATCATCACGATCATCGTGATCATGATCATCATGAACATCATGATCATCTTCATCATCATCGTTGTTCTTCTCATTATTGGTATCTTTTTTTAGTATCATAATCCTAATCATTATAATTATTGTTATTATGAAGGTTAGATATTATTGTTTACTCTCTGCCCGCTTTCCACACAGACTTACATCCGTCAAGGTAAACAAACATACCCAGCTTGATCTCATGTCCATGTCCCACGTGTGCTTCTTCGCCAATTCTCACTTCCCAGCACCCGTACCTCTGGCCCTTTCGTTGTTGTTCTTGTTGTCCTTGCTGTCCATCTTCCGTGTCTGTCATCTTAATGGTATGACCTCACTTCCGATCCCCTCGGCTCCAGCACGCACATACACAGCCACACACAGGCACCCTTCTGTCGCAATTTTCGAGCCAGAGGTGGACAGGGAGCTATTGATATGACGTTGGATCCTTGTGTTGATATGCGTGGTGGTCCTCTAACGAGCGCAAGGGATCGGTTTACGGCGGTGTCTTCAAGAGCTTTCTCTCTTCTTCGCTTCTGGTGGGATTGCCGAGATGAGAAAAGGTCGGATGACACGTGGTAAGGTAACGTATCTGTGGTAGGTGGAAGGTAAGGTGAGGTGTAGTTTGGCAAGCTGAGATTACGAAAAGGTCGGATCGGGCTGGCTTCTTGACGTGAATTACCTAGTTTTTGAACTTGTGTCTTTGGATTTCTCTGTTTCTGTTTTTTTTTTTCTTTTGGTTTATCGTCTCTCTCTCTCTCTCTCTCTCTCTCTCTCTCTCTCTCTGTCTGTATGTCTCCTCTGTCTCTCTCTGTCTGTATACCTCTCTCTTATCTCTGTCGGTCCGTCAGTCTGTCTGTCTGTCTGTCTGTCTGTCTGTCTCTTTCTCTCTCTGCTTTTTGTCTGTCTCTCTCTTTTCGCCGCACCACCACCACACACGCTCTCTCTCTCATCTCTTCACCTTCATCCCTAACTGTCCAATTCAAGGGGAGACACAAACACGCATGCTTAGGCACATGCTAGCCTGCACGCACGTACCGCATGCGCTCGCGCGCTCACATATAAACACACACACACACACACACCACACCACACACACACCCACCCACACACACAAGGTATCCACTCCCATTTCAATCACTCTCGTACACCTAGAACCGGCTTTAATCGATTTCTCCCATTCCTCTTGACAGAAATCAAAAGAAATATTATTGTTTTACCCTCGCATGAAAATGTGTCTTCAAGCCAGCTCATGTTGACCACAGCCAAGCCAGCTGCAGAAACCACATCACGGTTGCAAGCGAGTGAAAATCAGAACTGTTTGCACATTGAAATGCCGAAACTAAACTGTTAAAAAATAAAAAAAAAATTCATTATCGAAATCAGAAGATCTATGTTAAATCGGAAAGTTGATTTCCAGCCAGATTTTAGTCAGGTCAAGTGAACAATATTTCACTGAGAGCTTGTTACAACTGAAGACAATCCCCGCATAACTATGCAGAGCATAACAACATTTTGATGTAGCCTTGGTGTTCTAGCCTATTGACGTAGTTTAGAACACCAAGGCTATATCAAGATGTTGTTATGCTCTGCATAGTTATGCGGGGATTGTTTTCAGTTGTGACAAGCTCCTAGCATAACATTATCAGTCTCCAAAATCCCCTGAAAGTCGGAGTGTGGCTGCCCACGTGGCGGGGTAATAAAAAACGGTCACACACGTAATATTCTCATCCCCAGCTGATGCATTTGTACCATAGTGTTCAAGTACTTCGGCTGTTCGGATGATCCCTGGAGTCTTTTAGCCAGGGTACAACAACAACAACAACAACAACAACAACAACAACAACAACAACAACAACAACAACAACAACACAACAACAACAACAACAACAACTGAGGGATCGTACCCGAGTTCCCTTCTTCATTCACATGCTAGTAAGGCTGCCAAAAACCTTTTATTTGTTCTGCTTCAGATTCATCAAGGAGGTGTCACTGCGTGCGGACTAGTCCATGTACGCTACCGCTAAGTTTTGAGACCACACTGCGCGGTATTTAAAGCTGATAGATAAATGAATTGATGACTAAGATGAGAGAATTTAAGAAGAAGGTCTCGTGGCTACGACTTAATGGATGCCTGACTACGCATTGGTCCAACGCGTTGGTCAGACCTTGAGTAGCTACCTAACACTGGTTGTGCCATTATCATCTCATATCTCACAAAGACTTGACTGATTTAATTCTCTGTTGTGTGGCTGATCATTGCTTTTATTGATTACGCATGGAAAATTTCAAAATCTCAGCTGCCAGATTTCTTGTGAAAGCGTGGAAACGTGATCGTGGTTCACCTCTGTGGGTTCCTCATTGGCTTCCCGTGATTGTAGCCATTCAATAGAAAACGGCTGTGTTTCATGCCTTCTGCCATTTTTTTTTTTTTTTTTACAGAGTGGTAGGACTTGCATTACGTGAGACGAAACGTTTTACAGCAGACTCCATGAAAAGTTTGTTCACAGATGTCCCATCTGATGTGATCTT
>JADBJO010003049.1:20000-32500 GCA_016801955.1 Conus betulinus | reverse complement strand
ATAGGTGGTCGATTGGATTAAAGTCCGGTGAGCCATGTGGATCATGGATCATGTTGCTGCTGAAGGAAGTTGTTGACGACTCGAGCCCTGTGAGGTCTGGCGTTGTCGTCTTGAAGTACCGCGCCTGGTCCAATAGCTTGCAGCGCTGGCAGCACAAGGGACTGCAGGATGACATCCCTGTAGCCCACACTGTTGAGGTTGCCTTGCACCATGTGCAGGGGGGTTCTGTAGTTCCGTGCCATCCCTCCCCACACCATTATGGATCCACCACCATAGCGATCACGCTCGCTCACGAGACCATCGTGATAGCGTTCTCCTTGCCGCCGCCAGACACGGTTCCTGCCGTCATGAAATGATAAGGCAAAGCGGGACTCGTCAGTAAACAATACTCGTGCCCACTGATCTCTGGTCCATGCTAAGTGACGCTGGGCCCAAGCCAAACGAGCAGCACGGTGAGCTGGTGTCAGGACAGGACAGATGGCTGGTCGTCTTGAGCGCAGGTGTGCCTCTCTCAACCGGTTCCGAATGGTCTGGTCACTGACGGTGACATTGCCGGCTGCTTGCAGCTGCCCCCTGAGTGTGTCGGAAGTGGCCGTTCTCTCTGCCTCAGAGCTGACAGGACAACAAACCTGTCCTGCTGCCTGGAGGTGGACCTTGGGCATCCTGGACGTCTTCGCTCAGCAACGCTTCCTGTCTGGTTGAAGTGGTCTCTCAAAGTCTGAATGGGCGACTGACAGTCGACGACCAACCTCGCACCCCTCGCCCTCCTGAAGCCACGCAATTGCCCGCCCTTGGTCATCCTGACTCAGTCGTTGTCTCCGAGGCATGGTTGCAAAAGTGCCGTAAACACGGGCATAAATGCCCACCAGTCTCTCAAGACTGGCTGACCTGTGTTCAGATAAGACATGGGTTGCACATGCATTGCAGTATTCCTGCAGTTCAGATGTGCTCTGTTGCACAGGCCTGTTTTGATTTGCACCCTTTTTTTGTGCAGTATGTGCACATTTCAGTTCACCGCTGTGATGTGCATGACACAGACTGAGTTGATTTCTGATCAAACTCAAGTTGACTGATCAGGCATGCAACCAAATTCAGTAAGTTTGGGTGGGTGCAGTGCCGTGTTACTGGAAAAAATAAAGTCAAACAAGGTACCCTAAAAAGTGGTGGTGGCCTTTCAATTGTTTTGAGCAGTATATACTGATATACAAACTGGGCCACATGATCTGTAGAATTCGTAAACATGCTCGCGATTGGCAGTTGGGAAGACCGTAACTCACTTGTTATTTAACTAGCGGTGAAAGAGATTTAGTAACACACGAAAGCGTTCATTTTAATCGCTCATTGCGTTTTTTTTTTTTTCCCCACACATTCTTACACTGTAATAATCTTTAAGAGGTAAATCTGAGGGGAGGGGGGGGGGGGGGGGGGGGGGGGGGGGTGCAGTGACGTTGGCTCTAGCCCAGTTGGTCGACTCCTCGCCCCCTCTCCTCTCCTCCATTCCCCGCCTCCCTTCTTCAAGACCGTTTGGGGGGGGGGGGGGGGGGGGGGGGGTTACTAGGAGGATAGGGGTCTTGGAATCCGAACTACGTGGACAACCTGTCCGCGCTGGTTCTTACAACGCATTCTTGCATGCGCACTCAGTCACACGGGTTCCACTCCCATTCCCCAACCGCCTCTCTCTCTCTCTCTCTCTCTCTCTCTCTCTCTCTCTCTGTGAGTTTCAGTTTCATCTGCATGTGGACTAGTCGTCCACGTAAGCTCCGCCTTGCTAATCCGTGAAACATCAAGTTCATACAGGGTAAACATAGATATGTGATATATGGATAAGTTTTAACGGGATAGATAAACGTAATCAGATAGATAGATAGATAGATAGATAGATAGATAGATAGATGGAAATACAGAGATAGACAGACAGGCAGACAACAGGCATGCAGGCAGTCAGGCAGACAGACAGACAAAGATACAGACAGGCAGAGAGAGAGAGAGAGAGAGAGAGAGAGAGAGAGAGAGAGAGAGAGAGAGAGATATCAAGGGTAGATAAATGTTGGCATGAGGACTCGTTGATGATGAAAGTTACTGGAGGTCTCCCTACACGTCTGTACTGTACTTGAGTGCTTTGCTTGCGTGATCGGTGTCACAACATGGCTCCGTATTCCTATATAAATGTGTGTGTGTGTGTGTGTGTGTGTGTGTGTGTGTGTGTGTGTGTGTGAAGCACACATCCCTGTGCTCACACATATGCACATGGAAGCTTGCTCACACACAGACGCTTGTACGCACGCGTGTACATACACAACGCAGTTCACACACACACACACACACACACACACACACACACGCACACACACACACACATACGCGCGCGCGCGCACACACATACACACACACACACACACACACACACATACACACACACACACACACACACACACACACACACACACACATACGCGCACATACGCGCACACACACACACACACACACACACACACACACACACACACACACACACACACACACACACACACACACACACACACACACACACACACACACACACACACACACACACACACATACACACACGCACACACACACATCTTCCACAACCACCGTCACAGTACTGCTCCAGACCACTAAAGCAACCAGCACCTTGAAGAACGAGCTACTGACATAAAAAGATGTAGTACTTCACACCTTCTAGTATTTCACACGCTGTACGGGGGGGGGGGGGGGGGGGGGGGGCTCATAATGAAACTGAGTGGTCAGCACACTTTGGAGTCCACCCCCCCCCTCTCTCCGTCTCTCCCTTCTCTTCTGTCGACCTCTTCGTATTGAGAACCCCCCCCCCCACCCCTGCTCTCTCCCTTCCCCCTTTCACACTGCTGTTTTTCAGGGTACTGGGTGTGATGATGGGGGGAACGTGTGGCAGCGCGTGAAATAACCTCGCCTTGATCGTTGTCGGATATACTACGTACGTCTTTCTTCGATCAGTTGGGTTAATGTCAGAGAGAGAGAGAGAGAGAGAGAGAGAGAGAGAGAGAGAGAGGGTGGGGGGGGTGGGGGGGTGGGGGGGTCTTTATGCATCGCATAGTTTCAGTCGTCTTCCTAGCTTCCCGCTGGTCTTATTTTTCTCTTTCTCCCCCTCCCGTCCATATACATGTTTGGGTGTCAGTTGTCCTTTTCCTTATTTGCATTTCCCTGAGGGTCTCAATGTATCTATCTGTCTCCGTCCTGTCTGTGTATGTGTTTGTGTGTCTCTGCCTATCTGTCTCTGTTTTTTTGTGTGTTGTCTTTGTCTGTTTCTTGAAGTTCTCACTGTACTTGTACAAGTCTTCGAGTTCATTCAATTATCAGTTTGCCTAAGAATGTGTGTGTGTGTGTGTGTGTGTGTGTGTGTGTACTTTTTTGGTCATAAATGCTTGCTTGCATATACGACTGATTTAACTGGTATTTCGTTTACACACCCAGCATGAAGTACCTAGAACAATAAAGGAGTAAACTCTCTCTCTCTCTCTCTCTCTCTCTCTCTCTCTGTGTCCCCTTTTTTTGTTTTTCTTCTTCACTCGTATGCCTTATAGCCTTTGGGGCTTTGACGCCTGACTTACTGCACGCACCGCAAACCGCGAGAGTGACCTTACTATTGAACCGTTCAGTCGGGTACACGTCTGTTACTCAACACTTAGAGGCCTACCCCTCCAATCCAATCTTTCCTTTCCCTGCCCCAAATGACCGCGCCAGTCGCTTCAAATTAGTCACGCGACTACAGCTGACTTCAAAGAGAGCTGGGCCCGCCACACCGCAAAATCAGGTGGGAACGGACTGGCTTGGTGCGAGCAAGGACGATTGTTTGGGGTCGGGCTATGCTGTCTCGGTGGCATTACAAACATGCCACGCCTCCTGGCCTCAGCATACTCAGCCACATTCAGAAAAAAAGCCTTAGTGTAAGGTAACGTAAGGTAATGTTGCTTATAGCCCAGCCAACCGCGAAGGACCGTACCAGGGCTGTCACCGCGTTGAAATCAACTCACAAGTCATATTTTTTTTTTAAAAAAAAGGGGAAAACAAACAAACAAACAAACAAACTCATTCACTCAACCCTGTAAAATACACCTAAAAAAACGCACAATAAATTTTGTTAAAAATCTTTCTTCTGTTAGATTTTACATCAGATGAAAAAATGTTAACCTCTTTCAGAAATTCAAAGATCACATCAGGTGGGACATATCTGAATAGGGTTTTCATGGAGTCTGCAGTAAAATGCTTGTCCCATGTAGTGTAAAACTGCTCTTCGCTGCTCGTCCTTACGAAAGGAAAGCATATTTTAAAAACAAATTATTAGTGAGTCCGCCAAGCAACAGGGATAAAGAAATTACACGACGCGCTTCGACCTCATAGGTCTTCTCCAGGCAAGATAAACAACCTTTATGGCGATGGAAACGAAGAACGAGCTATGACTTTTCTCAAATTCGGCGCAAGATAGGCGTTGAATCCGTGAAGGAAAGCCTAATTGTGTTGTCTGAGTTTGGGTTACTGGAACACTGCTGCTGACTCCCTCTCTATTCCTATCTGTTGAGATGCCATTCTTTGCGATTCTTCAGAGGTACCGAAGGACAGGCTCGTTCACTTTCCTGATGGCAGCGTCTTCATGCATCAGAGTTAGGAGAATCAGAAGACACACTTCAGCTCCGAAAGACTCGACCCTAAGCCTAACTTAACCCAAACCTTATCCCTAAATTTAATTCCAATGCTGACCAAAACGTAATGTGTAAAACCAGAGCGAAACATTAATTGAGAACTGCGCGCTGCAGTGGAAGGATTGTCTTCTATTGTTCTCCAGCAAAGAAGGGAAAGAACGTCTGCCCTCTATGTCCTCTTCATACCACTGCGGAGTTTACCTCATTTGCTGCCTTTGGACTTTGGGTTGTCAGTATAAGTCGGTTACTTTGGCCTTCTGCTTCTCTCTGATCGCTCTCTACGGCTTTACATGCCCACTTTTTTTTCGTAATTACCAGTTATCACGTGCTCTTTATTACGTGCTAGCCAGCACAACATCTCCGATCTCAAATCAAACAGTTTCTGAATGTGCCACTCCAAACCTGCAGAATAAATTTTTCACGAACATTCCTTTGATGTTTTTGTTTCAAGTGATGGCGATTGAGCTTAGCTGTGCACGCCAACGCTCGATGTCACATCATGTTTCCATTCCCTTCCCTGGCGACAGCCTCAAGATAATTCAATCAAATACCCCCTTCTTACCATGGCTGGTTTGATTTTATAATCCACTGCCCTTCCAGTTTGTCAGATGTGTCCAGTATACCTGAGTTCAAAGCTGGACTGAAAACCATTTTGATTGTGTGCAGAAGATCCCGATGGTTCTGTTTTATGATAAAGTAAATGCATGCTATCACATGTTGTGCTGGCTAGCACGTGATCAAGAGCACGTGATTTTAAGATAAGTAAATGCATGCTATTTTGAACAGCAAGTTTTGTTTTTAGAATAAAGAGAAGTTCAATAAGTCGGAATTGCGTAATGTGTAAATGTGCAACCAGAAGTGCACTATAAGGGCTTTTTTTTTTTAGAAGTTATTCCAAATGAAGTTTTTATAAAAGTATTCATTCATGATGTTATGCACAGGAGGTGACGGTGTTAGAGCCAGATCGAAAAGATAGGGTAGTGTATGCATAATTAAGTATACACACACACACACACACACACACACACACACACACACACACACACAGAGAGAGAGAGAGAGAGAGAGAGAGAGAGAGAGAGAGAGAGAGAGAGAATGACGATCAGAACTAAATACAACAAACAATAGCGATTTCTGGTGTTCTAACTGGAACCATTATATCAATGCAGTATTGTTTGGTTCACGTCAAGGTCTGTTCATTGATCGTCCTACCACAAAGAAGGTATACGCCTGATGGTAAGAATTTCTCTCTGTCTCAGTCTCAGTCTTTGTCTGTCTGTTTCAGTCTCAGTCTCTGTCTGTCTGTCTGTCTGTCTTTCGTAGTATATAATGGTACAGACCAAGTCAAAATAATCAGGCCCGTCAGCGGCCGCCCCCCACAACCCCTCTCCTTCCATCCTACCCTCCAACCCCTCACCCCCCACCCCACCCCAACCCCCAATCCCCCCATCCATCCCCCCTCCAAACAAAAAAGAAAAAGAAAATGGAAGTGGCGTGTGGCTCCGGAGGGCGCGACGCTAATCAAGTGCACAGAGCAGGAGCCGGGCTTTGCTGTGGGACCCCCCCCTGAGGGCCCCAAGGTTCCTGTGAAAGGTGTGTGACCATTCAGCTGCAACAGAGCGTGCGTCTGTTGACAGACAAAGCAGGTCTAGCCCCCCTCCCCCTTTCCCCCCCCCCCCCACCCCCCCCCCCCAAAAAAAAAAGCAGGTCAGACCAGCCAGCTGCGGGCCAGTCGTCTGCGGAGGAGGAGGAGGTGCCCTTTGCGGTCTCCTGTTCTTTTTTTTTTTTTTTTTTTCTTTCTTTCTGTTAGTTGTTCTATCATTTACAGTCGGTGTGTCATTTTCTTTTATTTTGGTCATCGTTTTCTCTCTCTCCCTCTCTCTCTCTCTCTCTCTCTCTCTCTCTCTCTCTCTCTCTCTCTCTTCTCTCTCTCTCTCTCTCTCTCTCTCTCTCTCTCTCTCTCTCTCTCTCTCTCTTCTTCTTAGTTTCTCTCTCTTTCTCTCACTCTTTCCTTCCCCCTTAGCCCCCCCCCCCCTCTCCCCTTAGTCTCTCTCTCTCTCTCTCTCTCTTTTTAGTTTCTCTGTCTCTCTTCCTGTCTTTCCCTCTCCCTCCCTTCCTCCCTCCGTCCCTCCCGTCCCTCTCTCTCTCTCTCTCTCTCTCTCTCTCGTGTTATATTCAGTGATACTAATCGAATGGAAATGATGTCTTTTTCAGGTCAGTTACCAGAATGTGCGGTGTTTAGTTTGGAAAAAAAGGGTAGGTAGGATTAAACACACACACACACACACACACACACACACACACACACACACTTACGAGGAGCTGTGTTGGTTAACAGTAAACTCCGCAGTTTTGCACACATTGCAACAGTCCCCCCCCCCCCCTCCCCACCCCACTCCTCCCTCAAATCTACCCGCCTCGCCACCCGCGCACTCCACACACGAGTGACTCATTTCTCATTGTATAGTTTTCCCTCTAGTTCTTGAGAATGAAAAAAGGGGTCAGGGAGAAGGAGAGGTAGGAACGTTGGGAGAAGGCATGACAGGGGGGTGGTGGTGGCGGTGGTGGTGATGGTGGTGGAGGATTGTCGTTGAGGTTTTACATACCGTCTGGGGACGACATGGCGGCGGGGGGGGGGGGGGGGGGGGGGGGGGGGGGGGGGGGGGGGGGGGGGGGGGGTATGTTACTTGTTGCCGAATGAAAGTGGAAACATGATTCAAGTTGTCCCAGAATTGTGGAAGCCGGGGAGGAGGCAGAAGTGGGGGAGGGGATGCGGGGGGGGGGGGGGGGGGGGGGGGGGGGGGGGTAGGGGGCAAGGGGTGGTGGTGGTGGTGTGGTGAAGGTTTTGTGGTGGTTGTGTGTGTGTGTGTGTGTGTGTGTGTGTGTGTGTGGTATTTGGGCATGTGTACGTTTGTATGTATGTATAAATGTAAGTGTGTTTAAATGTGTGTATATGTGTGCGTGCGTGTGTGTGCGTGCGTGTGTGTGTGTGTGTGTGTGTGTGTGTGTGTGTGTGTGTGTGTGAGGAGGGAGTAGAGGTACAAATGACTGTCTTCCCTGATTGCTCGTTTCTGGAAGTTGAGGACATTGTCTTTGGCCATGGAACAACGGGGTTTGCTGCCTTTGGAAACCTGATACTGAATTTTCAAAAAATGCCGTAACTTTCACTCCTCATTTTGCCTGAAGTTACACAGCCAGAGATTGTATTCAATATAATCTGAGAGAGAGAGAGAGAGAGAGAGAGAGAGAGAGAGAGAGAGAGAGAGAGAGAGAGAGCCTTTCCTGCAAAAAAAATTGACTTCTTGTGCGTTAACCAAGAAATGTGTTGATACGGAAGAGACAGTTAAGGATGCCCAGACTTTTTCATGATTCCTGTAAAGAGAGAGAGAGTGAATGTAAACGGTCATGACGTCAGACACAGTGAGCATGTAGCCTAAATGACGTCTGATTGAATTCCAAGATGGCTAACTCAGAATGAATGTTACTGTGCCGACGTTTCTTTAAAATTCTTTATAGACAAGGTAACACGAAATGCTGAGCTGGTCTTTCCAATTCGGGAAAGAAGAGGAGGAAGTCTTGTTTGACAAGTGACTAGAGAGAGAGAGAGAGAGAGAGAGAGAGAGAGAGAGAGAGAGAGAGAGGAGAAGGAGGGATGGCTGTGGCTGTGAAAATAAGGAACGAACAAACAGAGTGAAGTCTTCGCTTTTGTCCCTCCCAGCAGATTTCTCCTTCTCCAGTTTACTTTCCGCCCCGGTCCCAGACATATGGCCTCAGCAGATGTGACATTCGTAGGCCACAAATCAATACAACTCGAGAGCAGAGAAGACAGGGTCCATATTTCCCTGCGGACCGCGTACAGGAGAGGAGTGGAAGGCAGCCAGTCGTGCCGTAGTTGTACATAGTGCTGGGATACCCGAATGACACCTTATTGAATTTCGAGGGACTGGCGTATCGGGGGAACAGCCTTGGTACTTTTTCAGGGTTTCTTGTCTGTCACCAGACAAGATATTATTAATAACAGGCGACAGGAGAAAGGATGAGTCTCCAGGGAGAGGGAGAGATATAGATAGATAGATGAATAGATAGAAAGAGAGGAAAGGAGGGAGGGAAGGAATGGGGGTTGGGGGGGAAGGGGATGAAAAAGAATGAGTGACATTGATTCAGACGTTTATTCTTGAAGACCCAGATGTCTTGGAAGTGACACACACACACACACACACACACACACACACACACACACACACACACACATATATATATATATATATATATATATATATATGAATAAGACATAAAGTGGAGAGAGAGAGAGACAGAGAGGGAGAGGAGAGAGACAGAGAGAGAGATAGACAGACAGAAAGAGACAGACAGACAGATGGACGGTTGAACGGACGGACAGACAGACAGACAGACAGAGAGAGGGACAGAGAGAGAGCTATTTAGACGCTTCAGACATTTTTATTGACATTGACCTGTTCCGTCCCTCTATCAAGGGGGGAACAAGATCAAATTTGCATCGCCAGGATAATGGAATCTCTAGAATAAAATAGGTTAAGTGAATAGCTAAGTGAGTAAATATTGTGAACAATCAAAGCATTTCAAAATAAAGGAATGGAAAAATCAAAGAACGATTCCTCTTGATAGCAAATCAAGCTCATGGTAATTAGAGAGAGAGAGAGAGAGAGAGAGAGAGAGAGAGAGAGAGAGAGAGCGAGAGAGAGAGAAAGAGATTTGGGAATGGCCCCCAAAAGATAGCATTTCATTAATATTCAAAAGAATACCCGGCATATCATGTTTTTGCCTGCATTTGTTTGTTTTTACTCTGTGCAAATATTATGCAAACACTACTAAAGCCCAGTTTAGCGCGGAACATAGTGAGCTTGGGAAAATCCTTTTAAATTTTGGGAGCGGGTCCATAATGTGGATGTGGATCGAACGGCGGAATTTGGATCGTTCAGCAAGATCAATATGCACAAGGGGAGTAACTCACTCAGTCTGTGAAAAATTATTAGCAACAATTACGTCCCTTTCCTTTTCATAGCCCCTACTGTGGCGTGATCGGCAAGGAAGAGTCAAACTCTCCAAGGCAGGCAGCAAGCGGAACAAACAGCTTGTCCCCAGCATTTTGCATGAAGACGTGAGGTCAGTGTTGCAGAGCCATTCCTGAACCTCATTCACATGTTCACTAAATTCCACATCGTCGGGTCTTCAGGGTGGCCACGCGGAACAGCCCCCCCAATGACTGCGGAACGCCTCCTGCAGAACTGTCCCACACATCAAAAACTAAGAGCGGAGACCTGCTCTGGCGACACATCGACGAGGGAGAAGCTCTATGGATGTCAGAAGGGCCTCCGCCGTACAGCAGCCTCCGTCAGTGCCTTTGGGGTCCCTGTCTGAGTGTACGAAGGAGAAGAAGAAGAAGAAGAAGAAGAAGAGTAGTAGTAGTAGTAGTAGTAGTAGTAGTAGTAGTAGTAGTAGTAGAAGAAGAAGAAGAAGAAGAAGAACCCCATAGAGGTTCACCTCCAGGTTAGAGACGATGGTGAACACCAGGTGGACCGACCACAGCGCATGTCTTCAGGTGGCACAGAAAGATGCCCGTGTGGCACTGACCCATAGACCACAGTCCATATTTTGAAGTCCTGTCCCACGTTGGATGCCCTGGGGTGTTAAAGATGGCCGCCTCAATCTGGCAGAGCTCCACGAACACTGAGGAATCGGCAGGGCCACTGCGACAGACTGCAAACTTCGCCCAATGCAAATGGCGGACAAGCATGCAGAATAAAAAATAATTGTACAGGTTAGTACATGCTCAGGGTGCATAATATGCGATTCGGATTTCTTCGTGGATGTGTTGAAAAAGAAGTGTAACTGGGCATGATTTACACATAGTGTGTCATTGTGTTTCTGACTTACGCTTTGTTGAATTCCCGCTGGCTTATTCGGAGGACAACTTGATGGTGTTCCCAGTTTTTTCATCAACGCGTGACAACATTTGTTTGATAGAGCTGTCTAACTGCTTGACAGTGGAAGGAATGAAATTCGTCGGGGGACGGGTGGGGTGGGGGATATATATGTTCAGCATTATATATATATATATATATATATATATATATATGTGTGTGTGTGTGTGTGTGTGTGTGTGTGTGTGTGTGTGTGTGTATTAAAGTCACTTGGAGAAGACAAAAGAGGTCGAAATATTGGGAAAAATTCAACGTGATTGTTGTTTACTTCTTTGTTTGGATGTGTGTCCATCTATCTATCTATCTATCTATCTATCTATCTATCTATCTATCTATCTATCTATCTGTATGTATGTATGTATGTGTGTGTGTGTGTGTGTGTGTGTGTGTGTGTGTGTGTGTATAGAGAGAGAGTCGCTGAGGCATGTTCAGTTTTTTCTTTCAAGATCGAGTGACACAGTTTTACCCAGCCACCACCCTTCAACCACTCTAGGGATTTTTTTTTTTTCAACAAACCAGTGAAGGCATGTCAGGAAAAAAAAAAATGACATCGTGCAAATTTCCATGCGTGTTTTGTCAAGTTGTCTGTCAGTGGCTGAGATCATCAGACACGAGGCAGAACGTCTGGAGGCCCGGCTCCAAGAGTTTCATTCGAAGCGGTCACGTGGACGACAGTCTGTTAATGTCCGTCTGTCCTATAGGGGGAGGAAAAAAAAAATAGGAGGTGTCAGTATGTCAGCGTCCTGAGTGTTCTCATCTGTGGTTACGAACTATTAGATGAAGCTGTCTTAGCAGCGACAACATTTGTAGAAGAAGCTCCCAATCATTGGAAGTTACGAACTATAGAGATATATGAGATCTATATGAAGTGTCGTTAGGGCAGAAACGAAACTTTGGATAGAGAATGAAGGGATGAGTGGAGAGATTATACAAGACGGAGAGAGAAGAAGAAGGAGTGAGAGTTTTGAAGGTGGAAAAGAGATAGAGAGAGAGAAGCTGAAGGAGAAGAGGGGAAGAGAGTGAGAGAGAAGGAGAAGAGAGTTTTTTTCAACAGACTGAAAGGAGAGTCAGGAAAAAAAAAAAAGAAGGAGGTGAGAAAAAAGAGGAGAGTGGGACAGGGAGAAAATGAGATGTATAGAGATCATAAAAGAAACGATGGAAGAAAAAGAGGAGAAAAAGAGAAGAGAGAGAGAGGAGATAAGCTGGGTGGACCTCAGTCTGAGCGAAAGGAGAAGAGAGTGTCAGGAGAGAGAGGAGAAACTAAAGATGAAGCTGTCTTAGCAGAGGAACTTTGGAAGAGAGAGTGAGAGAGAGAGATCAAAAAGATAAAGCAGTGACAGAGGAGAAGAGAGAATGTATAGGGAGACTGAGAGAGAGAGAGAAAGAGAGAAAAGAAAGAGAGAGACAGAGACAGAGGGAGAGGAGCAAGAAACACAGAACCTTTCAAGAGGGAGACACATGCTCGTCCGATTAGATCCGACCCTCAGACAAAAGCGGTCCCCCTTGACAAGCAGACTTAGTGTTGTATACATCATCAAAGACTCAGACGGGAAAGATCGCACGGTCCACAAGATTTCATCGGAAATTCCGCGAGCTTTGTTAACACACGAGTTAGAGTGTGAATCCCCTCAACAGAGAAGGGGGGGGGGGGGGGGGGGGGGGGGAGCACGGGCACGTTTGGAGGTGATGTGAGCGTAAAATGATGTTTTATTGGATTCCCGATGGGGGTTGTGGGGGATCTTGGGAATGTGCCGTTCCTGCTCAGAATGTCTCATCTGTCGGGCCCGGTCGGTGCCTGTCGAAGCAGGCTGTGCTGTGTGGGAGGACTGGAAACCACACA
>JADBJO010003048.1:290000-297362 GCA_016801955.1 Conus betulinus | reverse complement strand
TGCTGGTCTTGTTGTTTGTCCTTTTTCTTCTTTTTTCCTCTTCTGTCTTCGTCTTCTTCTTCTTCTTCTTTCTAATGTCGAAGGTTTTATTTCCATTTAAAGACCTCTAAAACCGGTGTAGTGGGAACCACGGCATCAGACACTTAGATAAAACTGGCTGCTTGAACAGAGAGAGAGAGAGGAGAGAAGAGGGGAGAGAGAGAGGAGAGAGATGAGAGAGGAGAGAGAGAGAGAGAGATGAGAGTCGAGAGAGAGAGAGGAGAGAGAGAGAGAGAACACAGTACTGCCTAATTTAAGTTGTCTCCAAACAAAATGCTCGGTCGGGTTTTTTCAAAGGGGAATTGTGGCAAAATAGGCCATTTTTTCCCTCCGTTATTTACAAGCAATCACCAGAAATGCCACTCAGTCTCTGTCGTATTTGTTCAAGTCACGGGGATCGCGCTTTTTTTTTTTCCCCATCCCATTTCGATTGTGATTTCAGAACTCTGTTTGTAATCTGTCTGGAACAATTAAATGGGGTAAAGATCTTGGGTTTTGATGCTTTTGTTATTTTTCTTTCAATCAGTAGAGATTTTTTTTGTTTTGGTGGATGACAAAACTACAGTATAAAAACACAACACATAGGCTATATGTCTGTCTGTCTGCCTGTCTGTATATATGTACATAAATGTGTATGTCTGAATATATTTACATATGTTTAAATGTCTTTTATGTCTGTCTGTCTGTCTGTCTGTCTGTCTGTATGTATGTATGTATGTATGTATGTATGCATGTATGTATGCATGCAGTAGTAGTAGTAGTAGTAGTAGTAGTAGTAGTAGTAGTAGTAGTAGTAGTAGTAGTACACGACAGATGCGTTGAGATCATCAGAAAGGAGCTACAGAAATGCATTGCGACGGATTTTGTGGATGTTTTTCAAAATAGGCCTGTCTCTATAAACGGTGTTGAAGATCTACCAAGGCTGAAACCTGATCTATGCTTCATCGACCATAAACTCGGTGGCATTCGTCATCGAGGTTTCAAACCCATTTGACACATTCATACAAACATGCTATGAGGGCAAATTTCAAAAAGTACATGCCTCTTTGCTATGCTCTTAGTGATGCCGGATTTAGCACGAAAGTGGTTGTTCTTGTAATAGGTTCACTAGGCATAGTTCATAAAAGAGTGGTTTCAGGACTTTCAATGTTAGGACTGCCCATAACAAAATGTAAACAAACTCGCAAAATACTTGAGCATGTCTGTCATGATTGGGTCTAGGCGTGTTTGGTCAAGGCGGAATCACCTCATGAACCAAGGAGAGAGAGAGAGAGAGAGAGAGAGAGAGAGAGAGAGAGAGAGAGAGAGAGAGTATGTGAAAAATATAACGTTTATCGATGCGCCCTGCAATCTGGACTACTGTGCATTGTTGTTGATTTGACAAGTGATGCATTAACATGTCTTCTTCTTCGCATTATTATTCTTCTTAGCATTCTTCTTATTCTTCGTCATTCTTCTTATCCTTCTTCTTCGTATCTTCTTCTTCTTTAGTGCATTCTTCTTCTTCGCCTTCTCTTCTTCGACATTCTTATTCTTATTCTTCGGATTCTTCTCTTCGGATTCTTCAGATTCTTCAGATTCTTCGGATTCTTCGAATTCTTCGCATTCTTCTTTTCTTCGCATCTTCTTCTTCGCATTCTTCGCATTCTTCTTCTTCGCATCTTCTTCTTCTTCTTCTTCTTCTTTCTTCTTCTTCGTCTTCTTCTTCTTCGCTTTTTTCTTCCAGCTACTGTGTTGTTCCTCTCGTTGTTGGTTTTGTTTGTTTGTTTGTTTGTTGTGTTTTTGTTGTTGTGTGGATGACGATGATGATGATGATGATGTGCATACGGCTGTTACTATCATTTCATTACTTTCTGTTTGTTCGACCGTGTGAATGAATGGCCGGATATTTTCTGCTCTGTCAACAGTTAAGAAATGTTGTTTAATAATAATAATAATAATAATGAATACTTTATATAGGGCCTATTCTCGGCTAGAGACCAAGCTCTAAGCGCTTTACAATCCACGCTCGTTTACACAACGGGCTGCTACTTGGGTAGTGCCGACTGAAGAGCTGCCAGCTGGTGCTTCATTCAGTCGTTTCCCGTGCCATCCAGTCAGTATCGTTCAATATCGTTCACTCAGTTTCCTTACTTCCTCCATTCTTTCAATCTCTCACGCAGGGTGCATGCTATGTGTAAACGTGTCATCCATACCAATGGCCAAACTGGCCTGGCCCTACTCTTCCGAAAGTTGGTGATGGGATTTTACGTGTGTGCAAGATGTTATGCGTGCGTTCACACACGGAACCTCGGTTTATAGTCTCATTCGAAGGACTTTATGGGGAATGGAGTCAGAACCAATGTTAACTCCGAGGGAAAAATCCCCCTGTACCGAAATTCGAACCCGTAACCTCAGGATCACGAGGATAACAAAAAAAAAAAAAATCTCAAACTCTTGCTGTATCACTTGTCACCCCCCCCCCCCCCCCCCCACCCGCCCCCTTTCAATTTCAGTAGTTTTCTGTGTGCTTAATCCCATTTTAGTTTCAATTAAGGTTGAGATCTACGTTTCATTAGCACAAATACTCTGGAAAGACAGACAATCCTTTAAAACTACACCCACTGCCCCCCAGCCCCCTCCCCCCCCCCCCCCCCCCCCCCCCGTTCCCCACCGTCTCTTCAAACCCCTCTACTCAGATTTAAAAAAAAACCTGTCGTTTGGGAAGGATAAAACGACGATTGTCAAAACCCGATATACTCCTCTTTAGCGGGTGATTTCATGTAGCCAACGTGCTTTTGAAGTATGATCAAATATCCTTTACACCAACATAGATTGGGCAATTGTTTCCTCGCAAAGTAGATCCAGTCAACCGAACGGACGTATGTGTCATGAAACAACAAAATGGAATTAAGGCAGTGACATCTCCTTTCAGCGAGGAATAGAAGAAAAGAAAGCAACAACAACAACAACAAACTACAGAAAACAAAACAAATCCTTAGACTTATCTCTCGTGAGCTGAGGAGGGCTACACGGTTAAAGTGACCATCTAATTAAGGATTATTGCTTCTCAATGCAATGGGACACCAGCTTCAAAAGCGTACAGCTCTTGAATAAGCCGGCGCAGCAATTGTTTGAGGAATCAAAACAGAAACAAAACAGACACAGAACGAATGCCAGGAAAGTAGGATGGTGCCGGAGCTGATCCTCTGTGTCCATTTCCTGGCTTCCTCTTCTTGTGTTTGATCATTATGTCCCCTTTCATCCTTCCTCCAGTGAGATCCTCCACCTGTCTGCAACTGTTCGCCCCTGTCTGTCTGTCTGTCTGTCTGCCTGTCTGTCTGTCTGTCTGTCTATCTATTTCTCTGTCTGTCTGTCTGTCTCTGTCTGTCTGTCTCTCTGTCTCTCTCTGTCTCTATCTCTGTCTCTCTCTCTCTCTCTCTCTCTCTCTCTCTCTCTCTCTCAATCTCTCTCCCCCTCTCTCTCTCGTCTTTCCTTACAACTGTTTTATAACCCAAATGATCTTATAGTTAACTTAGATATGTTTTTTTTCGGGGGAGGATGGGAGAGTGACGGGGGTTGGGATGGGGGTGGGCTGGGGGTGGAGGCTGGTGTCGGGTAAATGCCAGTGCCTAAATACTGTAGCGTCGGAAATCGAAAGTGGGTGTTGGGGGGTGAGAGGAGGGAGGAGGGAGGAGGAAAGGCAGGAAGGAATGATTGATTTTTGTGTGGAAATGAAACAAACAAACACAAATCCCAAAATGTCCACCTGTCTACATGGCCCGTAAATCATAATTATTATCTGGTGCTCCCCTCTGCCTGAGAAATAAAATTTCAAAGGAGCTGATTCATTCGAGACGGGCTTGTCTTCCCTGGTGTGGGTTATGTCCCCTGGGTGTAGGTTGTCTCCCCACGGTGTGGATTGTCTCCCCCTGGAGTGGGTTATCTCTCCTGGAGTGGGTTGTCTTCCCTGGACTGGGTTGTCTCCCCAGGTGTAGGTTTTCTACCCTCGTGTGGGTTGTCTCCTTGACAATGTTTAATGCAACAGCACCCATAGCAGTCAGCAACCTGCGATTCGCTGTGTGTGCGTACGTGCGTGTGTGTGTGTGTGTGTGTGTGTGTGTGTGTGTGTGTGTGTGTGTGTGTGTGTGTGTGTGTGTGTGTGTGTGTGTGTGTGTGTGTGCAACGTGATGCCTAGTGGTCCTATTTGACATTACTGGTACAGCAGTTGTCGACCAATATCTGTAAGAGTTAAGAGAATGATCCTAAGCACAACAAACTACACACACGATTCGTCAGTACTCAATGAGGATAGGCCTCCAAGAAAGCTTCCGTTGGTTTAAAATCACGAGGCCTGTCCTGTGACCTGCCATGCGTTTCTTTCGTGTTGCACGTGCCACCACCAATTAACTTGGCCACGTGAAACGAAGCTGTCATGTAGACATAAGCATTATGGATGTGATGGAAGAAGTATAACTGTCGGTCACATGTGTGAGTGGTGTGGGATATGATGGTTATACAGCTGCCACTGAAAGGTCTGGGTCTTGTGACGGTTACACTTTCTTTGTTTGGCGCTTCTGCAACAAAGAGCACCAGTAGGCTTGCTTGTGAGCATGTTTCTTTAGATCCCGTACTTCTTCTTCCCCCGGTCTCCTTTCTTTCTGTCTTCCTTTCTTTCCTTCCTTCCTTCTTTGTTTCTTTCTTGATTCTCCTTCCCCCCCCTCCTGCTCATCCTCCTTCTCCTTTTCTTTCTTTCCTTGCATTTGTCTGTTTTGTTTTGTCTTTCTTTCTTTCTTCTCTTTTCCTTGCATTTGTCTGTTTGGTTTTTGTATTTTCTTTCTTTCTGTCTTTCTTCTCTCTGCTTTCTTGCTTCTTTCTTCTTTCTTTTTTTCTCCTCCTCCTCCTCCTTTTTCTTCTCCCAATTCCTCCCGTTCCTCCATCTTTTCTTCCACGTATGTCCGTTTCCTTCCTTCTCTTTCTTTCACTCTTCCGCCTTTCCCCTCCCCTCCTGTTCCCTCCCTCTTCTTCAGCATCATCGCGATCATCATGGTAATCATGATCATTATCACCATCATCATTCTTCTTCGTCGTCGTCTTTCTTTGTTTATTTCTTTTTTTCGTTTGGTCGTCCACAAAAACGACATGCTTCGGTCATTCGTGTTCTAAGACGCTTATTTTTATGATCCATGGACCTCTTAATATGCTCTCTCTCTCTCTCTCTCTCTCTCTCTCTCTCTCTCTCTCTCTCTCTCTCTCTCTCTCTCTCTCTCTCTCTCTCTCTTGCACAACACCAGTATCGCTACTGTAAACACACTGAAATGGATCTGACTTGTCCACTTTGTAATGACAGAAAAGAAGACGAACTGCATTTTGTTTTATCCTGCTGCAAGTTATCTAGTCTAAGAGCGCAATATATACCAGTTAAGTTTTTCGAGGGATCCCTGTCAGTTTCGGTTAAGTCTGCTTATGGCATCTCAGAATGAAAGCGTAGTAAGAAATTCTCAATTTACTTGTTCAAGGCATTTCAATTTCGATCAGTTATGACTTCGTGAATGAGAATTTCATCCAGTCTTTGATGTGTTATGTAAAATTCATACACTTTCTCCATACCCCCCCTTCATAAGGGCAATGGCCTTTTTATAGTGCCTCTCTTCTGAGTTCTGGGTTTCTCTCTCTCTCTCCTCTCTCTCTCTCTTCTCTCTCTCTCTCTCTCTTCTCTCTCTCTCTCTCTGAGCTTGTGTGATTTGTGTATGCACCCGCGATTTTTTTTTTTATAGGGATTGTCTTAGCGACCCCAAAAAGTGTTAGTATTGCAGTCATGAGCATTAAGAGTTATACGTATGTCCTATCTGCCGGCCAAGATCATATAGATACTTAAGGATCACAGCATGCTGTGCGTAATAAGCTTTGGATGTGTTTTTGTGCTTGTGTTGGTAAGAGGGAAGGATAGCGTAGCGGGCGTATGCGCAACTCACACGTATGCACGTTTTCTAGAAGGATGGGCGGGGGGGTATGGTTGAGAGAAGGGTGAGAGTTCGACAGATGATGGTGTTTTGTGAGTTGTGGTCTAGAAGGTGAATGATGATGGGCTATCTGATTATTCACTGAGTGGCTGAATGATATGACTGTGTCACTCCATGGGGAGCCTTTTTCTGCAGTGGGATTTTTTTATGCACTTGATGATGAAGAAGATAATGGCGATAATATAGTGACAACAATGATAAGTCGATATTATTGTCATTACGTAGTTCTTGTCATAAGTGGGCAGTTGGCGATAATATAGTGACAACAATGATAAGTCGATATTATTGTCATTACGTAGTTCTTGTCATAAGTGGCAGTTTTTTCCTTTCCTTTCATTTCTTTAGCTTCTTTCAGAGTTTCCTAGCATTTTCATGCGTTCTAAATTAACTTATACATTGATAGATAGCTACGTACATAGACAGACAGATAGACAGATAGATGGATGGATAGATAAATAGATAGATTGATCGATACAACAATATATAATAGATAGATAGAAAGATAATAGATAGATGCAGGACAGATAGCAGATAATGCAGATAGACAGACAGATAGATAGATAGAATAGATAGATAGATGGATAGAGCGACAGACAGAAAGATAGACAGCTAGCTAGCTAGATAGATGGATAGATAGATAAGATAGATAGATAGATAGACAGCTAGCTAGCTAGATAGATGGATAGATAGAGAAGATAGAGAGAGAGAGAGAGAGAGAGAGAGAGAGAGAGAGAGAGGAGAGAGAGAGAGAGAGAGAGAGAGAGAGGAGAGAGAGAGAGGAGAGAGAGAGAGAGGGAGGGAGATAGGGTTTGAGGAAAAAAAAAAACCTTTAAAAAAAAAAAACCTTTAAACACCGCAATATTTCTATCGATTCAAACTAAGTTTAAAAGGATTGAGAGAGAGAGAGAGAGAGAGAGGGGAGAGAGAGAGAGAGAGAGAGGGGGGGGGGGGGGGGTAAGAAGAAGAGTCCAGCCTGATCAAAGTTGTCCGTAAAGCAGATTGCATGTCGGATTTCTGAGGAACGTCGTGGCCGACTGACGTCATTTTTTCTTCCCAATTGTTTCGTCAACAGTCAGCAGAAAGGCCAGTGGTGAATCATACAGTTTGTCTCAGGCTGGATCAACTCACGAACGGCACCGGTTCGTTTCCTTTCCTCCTTTTTTGGGGGTTTGAGATTCCAGAGTGCAGTTTGGAAAAGTGTGTTGAATAATCAAACGGGGGTGAGTGTAGAAGATAAGGATGGGGGGGGAGAGAGAGAGAGAGAGAGAGGGGGGTGAGACTTGGGTGGGACTTGAAGGTAGGGACGGGTTGAGTGTGGGGG
>JADBJO010003048.1:267500-270000 GCA_016801955.1 Conus betulinus | reverse complement strand
ATACATTTGGCATTAAACGACCTGAAAAAAAAACAGATGTCCAGAAAACTGGGACACGGCTTGTGCGGCGTCTTTTCTGCTAATTGTGGTAAAATTCTCTCTCCTCTCTCTCTCTCCTCTCTCTCTCTCGTCTCGTCTCTCTCCCTCTCTCTCTCCTCTCTTCTCTCTCTCTCTCCCTCTCTCTCTCTCCTCTCTCTCTCTCTCTGCCTGCGCTGAATGATTGTTTTCAGTTGAATAAATGTCATACACGTAACCTTATGCAGCAGATATTGCGCAAAACACCACTCCTGTTGCTAATGCCCAATTTTAGCTTCAAACAATTCGTGGNTTAGTTGTCTACCAATATCTGTAAGAGTTAAGAGATGATCCTAAGCCACAACCAAACTACACCCCACGATTCGTCAAGTACTCAATGAGATTTAGCCTCCCAAGGAACGCTTCCGTTTGGTTTAAATCACGAGGCATGTACTGGACTGGCCATGCGTTTTCTTTTCGTGTTTGCCAGTGCCACCACCAATTAACTTTGGCCACTGTGAAAACGAAGCTGCCATGTATGACATAAGCATACTGGATTGTGATTGGAAGAAGGATAACCTGTCGGTCACATGTGTGAGTGGTGTGGGATATGAGGGTATACAGCTTCCAACTGAAAAGGCAGTAGGCTTGCTTGGTGAGCATGTTTCTTTAGATCCCGTACTTCTTCCCCCGTGTCTTTCTTTTGTCTTCCTTTCTGTCCTTCCTTTCATTCTTTCCTTTTTTTTGTTTGTTTGTTTCTTTTCTTGATTCTCCTTCCCCCTCCTGCTCATCCTCCTTCTCCTTTTCTTCTTTCCTTGCATTTGTCTGTTTTGTTTTTGTCTTTCTTTCTTTCTCTTTTCCTTGCATTTGTCTGTTTGGTTTTTGTATTTCTTTCTTTCTGTCTTTCTTCTCTGCTTTCTTGCTTCTTTCTTCTTTCTTTTTCTCCTCCTCCTCCTCCTCCTTTTTCTTCTCCCAATTCCTCCCGTTCCTCCATCTTTTCTTCCACGTATGTCCGTTTCCTTCCTTCTCTTTCTTTCACTCTTCCGCCTTTCCCCTCCCCTCCTGTTCCCTCCTCTTCTTCAGCATCATCGCGATCATCATGGTAATCATGATCATTATCACCATCATCATTCTTCTTCGTCGTCGTCTTTCTTTCTTTGTTTCTATTTTCTTTCGTTTTGGTCGTCCACACAAAAACGACATGCTTCGGTCAATCGTGTTCTAAGACGCTTATTTTTATGATCCATGGACCTTAATATGCTCTCTCTCTCTCTCTCTCTCCTCTCTCTCTCTCTCTCTCTCTCTCTCTCTCTCTCTCCTCTCTCTCTCTCTCTCTCTCTCTTGCACAACACCAGTATCGCTACTGTAAACATACTGAAATGGATCTGACTTGTCCACTTTTTAATGACAGAAAAGGGAAGACGAACTGCATTTTGTTTTATGCTGCTGCAAGTTATCTAGTCTAAGAGCGCAATATATACCAGTTTTAAGTTTTTCCAGGGATCCCTGTCAGTTTCGGTTAAGTCTGCTTATGGCATCTCAGAATGAAAGCGTAGTAAGAAATCTCTCAATTTACTCGTTCAAGGCATTTCAATTTCGATCAGTTATGACTTCGTGAATGAGAATTTCATCCAGTCTTTGATATGTTATGGTAAAATTCATACATTGGTGTTACTTTCTCCATACCCCCCCTTTCATAAGGGGCAATGGCCTTTATATGAAGTAAACCATCTGAGTTCTGAGTTCTCTCTCCTCTCTCTCTCTCTCCTCTCTCTCCTTCTCTCTCCCTCTCATCTCTCTCGCTCTCTCTTCTCTCTCTCCCCTCTCTTCTCCACTCCTCTCCCCTCTTCTCTCGCGTGTCTCCTCTCTGATTTGTGTATTGCACCCCGCGATTTTTTTTTTTATAGGGATTGTCTTAGCGACCCAAAAGTGTTAGTATTGCAGTCATGAGCATTAAGAGTTATACGTATGTCCTATCAGCCGGGCCAAGATCATATAGATACTTAAGATCACAGCATGCGTGTGCGTAATAAGCTTTGGATGTGTTTTTGTGTGCTTGTGTTGGTAAACGAGGGAAGGATAGCGTAGCGGGCGTATGCGCAACTCACACACCCGTATGCACGTTTTCTAGAAGGATGGGCGTGGTGGGTATGGTTGAGAGAAGGGTGAGTTCGACTAATGGTGTTTTGTGAAGTTGTGGTCTAGAAGGTGAATGATGATGGGTATCTGATTATTCACTGAGTGGCTGAATGATATGACTGTGTCACTCCATGGGGAGCCTTTTTCTGCAGTGGGATTTTTTTTATGCACTTTGATGATGAAGAAGATAATGGCAATAATATAAGTGACAACAATGATAAGCGATATTATTGTCATTACGTATTTCTTGTCATAAGTGGCAGTTGGCGATAATATAGTGGACAACAATGATAAAGCGATATTATTGTCATTACGTTAGTTCTTGTCATAAGTTGGCAGTTTTGTT
>JADBJO010003048.1:257500-260000 GCA_016801955.1 Conus betulinus | reverse complement strand
CAATGGCGAAACCAATACCGCTACTTGTATCCCTTGGGTCCCGTGACGTAAGCAAGGCGGAAGTCAACAACAACTACAACTTCACCAGAAAAACAACACAAAAACTGTCTACTTTCAAGGTGCAGCGTTTTCTTTTTTTTTTTTTCAATTTGTTTTCGTGACGTAACTGTAAAAAGAATCTTCTGTTTTGGGGTCTTTTTTTCATAGTTTGGTTTATGGGGAAAAAAGAGAAGCAGCAAAAGCGAGTATGAGGAAGAAGCAAAGAATTTACAGGCATGTGTGCTTTTAGTATGAACATAGTTTGCATACTCCCAACTGACGCATTCTAGTTTTGAGGATATGTTAAAATACACACGCGCGCGACCGCGCGCGCGCGCGCGCGCACACACACACACACACACACACACACACACACACACACACACACACACACACACACACACACACACACACACGTGCGCGCGCACGCACGCACACACACACACACACACACACACACACACACACACACACACACACACACACACACACACACACACACACACACACACACACACACACACACACACACACACACACACACACACACACACACACACACACACACGTGCGCGCGCACGCGCCCACACACACACACACACACACACACACACACACACACACACACACACACACACACACACACACACACACACACACACACAAGCACGCGCGCGCGACTGCAGCAGCTTCTACATCGCCATCTGTTTTCCAAAACAATATAGTGACTACTGCTGTTTATATTGTACATACGCGGCCCTATGTTGAATGGATCTCCTACGGAAATGTTCTCTGACAATAAACAGGCAAAAGAAGCTACAGTAAAACAGCTCAAATCTCCGGCGATTTGTGCCTGGTAACGTATACCGTTTGGAGAGACCTTGGGAAAGCCCAGACCCTCGCCAAGTCGAACGGATCCAGGATCCGCCTTTTTGAGCCGGATCCGTGCTACATATCTGCGTGGATCTGTCATGGTTCTGTCCTTTTGGGGTCACGTTTTATCTTTCCGTGTAGTTTAATTCAAACATGTAAATGAAAAAGAAGGAGAGAATGCGTGACGTATCTGTTTTCAGTGAAAAGAACTTGTGATAGCTATGATCTGGTGCAAGTTATATTCTCCCGAGGTGATTTGAGGGAGAGAACAGAACTATAGAGAAACAGGCAGATACGGTGTAGAACGAGAATATTTTGTGACACATACACTGATACATGGTATTGAAGAACGAAAACTCTACATAGATTTAAAACAAAAATAAAATGAGGGGGGAAAAATTAAGAAACACCGACATAAGCGAACAAAAATGAAGAAAGGTGTATCTGTGTACAGCTACAAGATAATTAGGAGATTAAAAAAAAAGAAAAATGTCAAATCTTTTCTCAGCAAGATATGCATAAAAATGGTCGAATGAATTAACTGATGATATAATTAATGTTATAACTTATTTTCATTTTTTGTCCTGCACAATAATAATGATGGTGGTAATGATAATGATAATAATAATAATAATAATAATAATGATGATGACGACGACGACGACGACGACGACAACAACAACAAACAACAAGAACAACAATAACAACAACAATAATAATAATAACAATAACAATAACAATAACAACAACAACAATAATAATAATAATAATAATAATAATCATAATGATGATAATAATAATAACAACAGTGATACTACTACTACTACTACTACTACTACTACTACTACTACTACTACTACTACTACTACTACTACTGATAATGATACTACGACTACGACTACTACTAGAGAGTTAGTACTGTGGCTGTTATATTCGTTGTTCTTTCCCACACACCTCTCCCATGCTATGCCATGTCAATTTGGGTCGCTTTTTCTGCTATCATCTATGCCTGTATTTGTTTTCTTTTTTTTCCCTCGAAAAAGGCAGGAAAACAAAGGAAAAAAAACCCTCAAAAAGAAAACAAAAACTGAAACAGCCGAAGACGGACGGTTTTGACTCATCTTTCCCCTGCGCTGAATTCCCTGATCGCCTCTTGCCATCATTTTTTCTCTCGCTGACAGCGCTCATCAGTCGGTGTCTTCCATCGTTTTAGTCTGGAGTCTTGGGTATGTGTGCACAGTCTGTCAGACATCCTCTGTGCCAAAGTCTCATTCCTACAGCTCCTCTGGGACTCTTTACCATCTTTTTCTTCTTTTTGCTTGATTGCTGTTCCACCGCCCTCCCCTCACCCCTTCCCGTCCACTTGGTTTACCTCTTGACCTCTTCCGGCTCCTCTCTCCCTGTCTCTCTCTCTCTGCTACTGTTTTTGATATATGGACGCGTGCGCATGTGTTTGTATGAGTTTGCACAACAATGTATTATTATATTTATACTATATTGTTCAACATATGCATGCACACACACACACACACACACACACACACACACACACACACACACCACACACACACACACACACACACAGACA
>JADBJO010003048.1:247500-250000 GCA_016801955.1 Conus betulinus | reverse complement strand
GTGTATGTGAGTGTGTGTCGTGTGTATATGTGTGTGCGTGTGTGTGTGTGTGTGTGTGTGTGTGTGTGTGTGTGTGTGTGTGTGTGTGTGTGTGTGTGTGTGCGTTCGTGTATGTGCACATGCGTGTATGCGTGCTATAGACAGGCTTCTCAGAGAGAAAAGGAGAGAGAGAGAGAGAGAGAGAGAGAGAGAGAGAGAGAGAGAGAGAGGAGAGAGAGAGAGAGGTGCGTAGGTGCGTGCGTGCGTGCGTACGTGCGTGCGTGTGTGTGTGTGTGTGTGTGTGTGTGTGAGAGAGAGAGAGAGAGAAGAGAGAGAGAGAGAGAGAGAGAGAGAGGCAGACACACACACACACACACACACACACACACACACACACACACACACACACACACACACACACACACACACACACACACACAGCACCAGCGCGCGCCAACTAATAATGTAAAGTGCATCAAGCAGAGACATCAACAACACCTTTCCCTTCAATCGTGGTAGCAGTTTCTCCGTGTTCTTTAGTGCCGTTCGTTTGTTCGTTTTAGAATGCTGTCAGTCCATTTAACTGACAGATATAAAGCACCTTGACACTGCGGTCGGAGTCCCGGTCGATTTAGCTGCGACATTTGATCTCCCCACCCCCCACCCCCCACCTCACCCCCTCCCTTTCCTCTCGGGAGCCTATCCCGCACTCAGAAAATCACGGTAGACAATCCTTCACAGCAGCGATGGCGCTGCTCTCTTTGGCTTCCATTAGCAAGACACGCCATCAGAAGACTCACGTGGGGGTATGTGATGACATACAAGGACGGAAGGGGAGGAGCTGCGATGTTGGTAGGAGGGACAGTGTGTGTGTGTGTGTGTGTGTGTGTGTGTGTGTGTGTGTGTGTGTGTGTGTGTGTGTTATGGGAAGAAGGGGGGTGGGTGGAAAGAAATAGACATGCATGCGCAGGTCCGAGTCCACGGTTACAGCTTAAGCCCCCAAAACGCTATATAGTCTCCATTAGCCCCCAAAACGCTATATATTCTCCATTAGCCCCCAAACACTATATATTCTCTATTAGCCCCCAAACGCTATATATTCTCCATTAGCCCCCAAACGCTATATATTCTCCATTAGCCCCCAAACGCCATATATTCCCATTAGCCCCCAAACGCCATATATCTCCATTAGCCCCAAAGTGCTATATATTCTCTATTAGCCCCAAAACGCTATATATTCTCTATTAGCCCCAAAACGCCGTATGTTCTCTATTAGCCCCCAAACGTATATATTCTGTATTAGCCCCAACACGCAATATATACTGTATTAGCCCCAAAACGCTACATATTCTCTATTAGCTTCAAAACGCCATATATTCTCTATAAGCCCCCAAAACACTGTATATTCTCTGTTAGCCCTAAAACGTTTTATATTCTCTATTAGCCCCAAAACACTATATATTCTCCATTAGCCCCAAAACGCTATATTCTCCATTAGCCCCAAAAACGCGCTATATTCTCCATTAGCCCCCAAAACTATATTCTCCATTAGCCCCAAAACGCTATATCTCCATTAGCCCCGAAACGCTATATTCTCCATTAGCCCCAAAACGCTATATTCTCCATTAGCCCCAAAACGCTATATATTCTTTATTAGCCTCAAAACGCCATATATTTTCTATAAGCCCGAAAACGCTGTATATATATTCTCTGTTAGCCCTAAAACGCTATACAATTTCTATTAGCCCCAAAACACTATAATTATATTCTTCATTAGCCCAAAACGCTATATTCTCCATTAGCCCCAAAACGCTATATATTCTCTATTACGCTCAAAGCTGCACCTGGCTTTTGTCAGAAGATCAGCCAGTACCAAAACATTCATCGCGTGGTCCAGTGTTTGAGTATTACTGCGCCGGAGTCGGAGGCAGATCTAATGTCCGTTTCTTTTTATATAGTAGCATGAGCCACACGTGACCCTTCATTTTCTGTCTTCTGCTCGACTTTTAATCCTTGTACTCTACCAATGGTGTAGAAATACAAGAAGTACACAAGCCTTGCATAATTCTGCTATCCTTCCTGACCTATGGCATTGAGCCAATTTACTGACCCCCAATTACCAGGATAAAACCGTCTTTTTCACATTCAAAAATTTTATTTCTTAGAGCCAGGGCGATTGTCATCCATTCAAGCTGCGTTTCTGCTACTCGAACTTTGTTGTAAGCTTGAACTCTGATCTTGGTCTTCGTGGTGGATAAGGGTGTGCTCCGGACAGAAAAGGTGTATGACTCGAAGAGTTCAGCTCAAGCGCTCGCTTTTATGTTCAGTTAGTGCAAAGAATGTTTCAGTGCAAGTAATAAGGTATTCATTACCTTTGTACCGTTTACATTTGATGTGTACAATGTTATACTTTTTTTTTCCGTATCTTGTTAAACGTATGCTGTTGCAGAACCGAAATGTGTTTAGCGATGTCTGAAGTTGGACTGCTTACAACTGTTCTTAAACAGCTGAGTTCGGTATT
>JADBJO010003048.1:232500-235000 GCA_016801955.1 Conus betulinus | reverse complement strand
TTCCGTCGGGGTCACCGGTATCGGCGAGTCCATGGGGGCTGTCGTTGGACGGACGTGGCGGCGCCCTCCGGAGGAGAGCTCACTCACGCCGGCTCCGCGACTAAGCAATTATTGTCGTCAGTAGGGGCTTAGTAGGTGGTGTCCTGCGTATGTTAGATCAGAACAGGCGCCACTGAACACCACCGAAGTGACCTCGGCAGCAGTGCAGTGTCTCCTCCGGTGGGTTGCCTCTTGACGACTTGACATTGACTGCTCCCTGTGGACGCCGCCAGTTACAAGCCGACGCAATTAAAAAACCTAGAGACAAAGTGTGTAGGATGCCCCGACGAGCTTAAGCGCTAGCACATTTGAACAACAGAAAACCTGGAAGCTTGACAGCACTCGGAAGCAAGCAAGCAACACACACACACACACACACACGCACACGCGCACACACACACACACACACACCAAACGCCAAGCCTCACAGAGAATGGAGCAACACAAACAAACCTTAGACGCACGAAACCACTTGTCCAATTTTGCAGAAGCATGAGAAAAAAAAAATCTGTCATTTAAAGCCGACCCCCACGCCCCTCCCCCGCTGTAGCCCCCCCACCCCACGCACCCTTCCTCAAATAAAGTAAGCGTACACATCTATCTGGGACACACATAATTTAAGAACAAAAGTTGCGTATGAGGATGAAGGACCAGCTAAATCACACAAGCAAGCAAACAAACAGTTTGAAACATGAGAGAGAGATCGGGAGATCCGGAGATGAGACGCCCCACGAAAACAAAATCATCTTGCGGTTGAAATTGTTTTTAAAATGTTTTGAATAGAAATAAGTCGTATTCCTGCTCACTGTTAAATAAAACTAGCAAGGAAAATGGGGCACAAAAAGGAGTTCTAGCTAAGAAAAAAAACAGTGACCTGTCCTTAACTTAATATACACGCATGCTATGCGCTGCACACGCGGAATATACAGACTTTGATGAAAATGAAATAAACCAAACGAAATTTGTTTTTAAAGGGAGAGGAAGAAATTATTTGATTGCACATCAAGCTGTGAAACTTTGAATCTTTTTTTTTTTAGTTTTAAAAGTTTTAAGTCTTTAAATCTTCCGGTTGTCAACGTGATGTACTTAGCAGTTTCAAACGTTTTTGTTTTGTTTGTTTGTTTGTTTGTTTTTTTTTCTTTCAAAAGTACGTTAAGATGATTAGGGCGAGGAGTCCAGAATCCTGGTTGACATCAACATCCATCGATACGAAGCAGAACAAATAAGCACTAACCTAAAGTTGATATGAGACAAAAGACAACAAATGTAAGAAAGATGCAATGGACAAGCATTCTGTAGCCCTCCTCGCAGACCAGAAGAATGTGTCGATGATCCCACCAAACTCTCATTCGTTGGTGTGAAGGATTTAAAAAAAAAAAAAAAAAACCCAAATGCACAATAACATCTTTTATGTTTTTGCGGAAAGCTGCTCAAAACTTCGGGAGGGGTGGAATGTGGATATAGCATAAACCGAGGATATAGCATAAACCGAGAATTTTTAGATTTTTTATTTCAAGTTCTTTAGACCTCATAATCATAAAATCTACCTTTTGAGGTACATCGCCCTGAATTTTCAACATTCATCCGAACTACTGTGTGTTTTCAAATTTTTTTTTCATCTTTGCCAGATTTATCACCTAGCTTCGAGTTTTAAGAATGTGAGTCCTGCAATTACTCAAAAAAACAAAACAAAAAAAAACCACATGGAAAACGCTCACAAAATTGTACAGCACTACTGCCTATTGCGTATAATATCATACTATTTTATAATGTGGGTCAATGCGTCTTTAATGGTAAAGAAAAAATATTTCATTTTGAAGTCACTTGAAAATTATTGTAAACTGACTTCCATGTAAACAGGTATCACTGCTTATGTCAGCCCTAACATAGGAGAGAACATACACTTGATTTTGTTCAGAGTGTTTTCACAGTCAAACAACATAAATCAATCACTAAAATATGGCAATTGATCCTCCGCATTTCAATCTGAAAAGTAGAGCATAATGATCTTTCTTGTCAGTAGTTTTCACTTTCAATTTGCTTTTTTGACCCTGAGACTGAATGAATTATATGCTCATTTCGTTTCCAGCTTTGAATAGTTCTGTCTTCAAGACGGGGGTTACGACGGTTTCCCTGTGCTGCTAGTGAAGAATTTTGTATTTATATATATCATTCTCTTTTTCCTTTATCCCTCGTCTCCCCTCCCCCCTTTTTTTTTTTTTTTTAAATCTTTGCCACGTCATTAATATAATGGCGGAGGAATTGTCAGCCTGCACTTGTTTTCCCTCACTACCAAATTGTTCAACATACAGCTAAAAGTTATTCAAAGAATGTATGAACTCACTTGGCCCATGATGGCAGATTCTAAGTCTTTTAAACCTTTAAATCGTATTGAAAAGAGCCGGAAACACAAACCGCGCGTTATAATAGCTAAAAAGACAGTGATGGGTAAGGCAGATGT
>JADBJO010003048.1:215000-220000 GCA_016801955.1 Conus betulinus | reverse complement strand
TTGTTCTGGCACGGGTCTCGCACTGTGCTCTCTATCTGCATGTTATCTAAGCCCTTTTATAATGCAAACGCACACATAATCACTCATAAGAAGACGCGCGCGTGAACGGACAAGTATAAGCAAAGAAGAGATACGTTGTCTTTGAGGGTGGCTCCGATGGAAGAGGTAAGTACAAAAGTTAACAGAAAGTCTGATTCAGAATGGTCCTGTGCAAGACACGTATGGTCACCCGCAGCAGCAGTCCCCGCACCTGTGACATCATCATCACCTTCACCCCCAACATCATCATTAGCATTATGGTCGATTATCATTTTGGTTAGTTTCGAAGTGAGTTGGTTGTGGTGGAGATTGAAATAATTGTTTTTAATCATCATTGTTTCGCCATAAAAAAAAAAAAAAGAATTACAAGACAAAACACGACGCTTTTGGACCTCTTTGGTCTTCTTCAGGCAAGACAAGCAACGTCCTACACAATTCAAAATTATCATTTGGTCTTCTTCAGGCAAGAAAAGCAACATCCTGCACAATTCAAATTATCATTTGGTCTTCTTCAGGCAAAATAAACAACGTCCTGCACAATTCAAAATTATCATTTGGTCTTCTTCAGGCAAAATAAATAACGTCCTGCACAATTCAAAATTATCATTTGGTCTTTCTCCAGGCAAAATAAATAACGTCCTGCACAATTCAAAATTATCATTTGGTCTTCTCCAGGCAAAATAAGCAACGTCCTGCACAATTCAAAATTATCATTTGGTCTTCTTCAGGCAAAATAAACAACGTCCTGCACAATTCAAAAATTATCATGTGGTCTTCTTCAGGCAAAATAAACAACGTCCTGCACAATTCAAAAATTATCATGTGGTCTTCTTCAGGCAAGACAAGCAACGTCCTGCACAGTTCATAATTATCATTTGGTCTTCTTTAAGCAAGACAAATAACATCCTGCACAGTCATAATTATCATTTGGTCTTCTTTAAGCAAGACAAGCAACGTCCTGCACAGTCATACGTCAATTATTCATTATCATTTGGTCTTCTTTAAGCAAGACAAGCAACGTCCTGCACAGTCATAATTATCATTTGGTCTTCTTTAAGCAAGACAAGCAACGTCCTGCACAGTTCATAATTATCATTTGGTCTTCTTCTTTAAGCAAGACAAGCAACGTCCCTGCACAATTTAAAATTACGATTCTGAAAGTAACCGACATCGTCATAAATGTATCATCCCAGGTTTGTTTGTTTGTTTGTTTCTTTTTGTTTTATTCCAACTGCTTCCCTCCATCCTTTCCCAGCTTCCATCCCTTCTCCTCTCCCTTTTCTCTTCTTCTTCCCTCCCCCCTCCCACCCCTCCGCCCGTTCTCTCTTCTTTGCTCCTCCTTCTTCTCCTCCCCCCCCTCCCCCGTTCATCATCCCTTAGTCCCCCTCCCCCCCTTTTTTTCTAATCCTCATTATCTTCTTCTTTATTACCTTTTATCTTTTCCTCCTTTCCTGTTTCTATGTTCACAAATATCTCCACCACCACCCCACCACCACCACCACCACCACCACCACCACCACACCCACTGCACCCTTCTTCCCTCCTCCCATCTCCTCTTACTGACACAGTCTGCCCTGCCTTTCATGTTTTTTTTTTGCTTCTTTGGCAGCCTATCCTTAGTGAATTACCCCCACCCCACTTCTTCTCTCTCTCTCTCTCTCTCTCTCTCTCTCTCTCTCTCTCCTCTCTCTCTCTCTCTCCTCTCTCTCTCTCTCTGATTTTTTTTTCCCTTCAATGTTTACTTTGTACTGTTGTCCAACTTGCACATGTTAACATGCAATTTATCAAGAATATTTCTGTCTGTCTTTTTGCCTTTATTTTTTTTCAAGTGGTGCACTCATGTTTCCATTAGAATGACACTGGGATTACTTCTGTGTGGTGTGTATTTATTTATCTATTTCTTTTCATTTATTTGTTTATCTGTTTGTTCGTTTGTTCATTTATTATTCGTTATTTTTGTAATTTATGTGTGTATTTATGTGTTCATTTACTTCTTTAAATTTATTTATCTATGTATTTATTTATTTATTTATTACACATCGATAGTATCCTTCGGATTTCCCCTTTGGAGGAAGCTAAGTCCCACTCATCCACCTCACTTACACATTTTTCGTATCCCTCTTTTCCACACCTCACACTCTTCATTGATAGTTTTCATCGTATTGACTTGTTTGCTGTCCTTCCAAATTGGTATTGGTGGTGGTTTCGTTCTCCTTCTCGGGACATATGCAACTGGAGAGTATTTGAAAGGCGCATTGGAAGAGCTATAGACTGAAAGACACATTGGAAGAGCCACAGTCTGAAAGACACATTGGAAGAGCCACAGTCTGAAAGACACATTGGAAGAGCCGCAGTCTGAAAGACACATCGGAAGAGCCCACAGTCTGAAAGGCACATTGGAAGAGCCACAGTCCGAAAGGCATATTGGAAGAGCCACAATCTGAAAGACACATTGGAAGAGCCACAATCTGAAAGACACATTGGAAGAGCCGCAGTCTGAAAGACACATTGGACGAGCCACAGTCTGAAAGGGAAATTGGAAGAGCCACAGTCTGAAAGACACATTGGAAGAGCCACAGTCTGAAAGACACATTGGAAGAGCTATAGACTGAAAGACCCATTGAAAGAGCCACAGTCTGAAAGAGCACATTGGAAGAGCCACAGTCTGAAAGACACATTGGAAGAGCCACAGTCTGAAAGACACATTGAAAGAGCCACAGTCTGAAAGACACATTGGAAAGAGCCACAATCTGAAAGACACATTAAAGAGCCACAAAGACTGAAAAAGAGGAAATCTGAAAGGGAAATTGGAAGAGCCACAATCTGAAAGACACATTAAAAGAGCCACAATCTGAAAGGGAAATTGGAAGAGCCACAATCTGAAAGGGAAATTGGAAGAGCCATAATCTGAAAGGGAAATTGGAAGAGCCACAATCTGAAAGGGAAATTGGAAGAGCCACAGTCTGAAAGACACATTGGAAGAGCCACAGTCCGAAAGGCATATTGGAAGAGCCACAGTCTGAAAGGGAAATTGGAAGAGCCACAGTCTGAAAGACACATTGGAAGAGCCACAGTCCGAAAGGCATATTGGAAGAGCCACAGTCTGAAAGGGAATTGGAAAGAGCCACAGTCTGAAAGACACATTGGAAGAGCCACAGTCCGAAAGGCATATTGGAAGAGCCACAGTCTGAAAGGGAAATTGGAAGAGCCACAGTCTGAAAGGGAAATTGGAAGAGCCGCAGTCTGAAAGACGAAGCAAGATCTGGCACCCCGAGCACCCATGTAAAAGATCAGGTCGAGGATTAATTAACAACTGGGAAAAGGGGGTTAAATGGAGCGTGGGAGGCATTGCCCTCTGACCCTGACTCTCTTCCTGTCACGATTCAGCATCCTGTTGTTGAGAATACCAGGGGTAATGTTCTGCGCACGCTTCAGTCCAATCCAAACAACAGACTGACAATGGGGGGAGTTGTTTCTGGCGTGCACATGTGGTAAGACATTGTTGTTTGTACACTGTCAGAGGAGCAGCCAGATTGTTTCAACTCAAGATTTAAAAGAAAAGAAGTCTTGTGCCCTCCAAACGAAAAGAATAAACAAATTACACAACAAAGACTGTCTGGCGGCAGTGTGATTTTTTTTCTCCTAATCTTGTTTCAATTTCCGCCTTCACTCACCTCACTTTGAAATCTATTTCTTCTCCGTTGTGCACAGACCCATGTGTGTGTGTGTGTGTGTGTGTGTGTGTGTGTGTGTGTGTGTGTGTGTGTGTGTGTGTGTGTGTGTGTGTGTGTGTGTGTGTGTGTGTGTGTGTGTGTGTGTGTGTGTGTGTGTGTGTGTGTGTGTGTGTGTGTGTGTGTAATACTGTGTGTTGGTTACTACGTGTGTGCAGTGTGTGTGTGAAGTCTACTCATCTAAGACGACTGCACCGAAGTAAAAAACACCGAGTAAAAACATGTCGTGTGAACTGTACAAACTAATTGTAAGCGTGAGTTAGAACGAAGCACTAAACATCTTTTGTACAGAACTTTGAACAAATGTTCTGGGCAAGAACTTCAAATTTGGTCGTAGCTAACAGATATTCCATTTGCCAGCTGATTCGTGTTTGATGTGTTTGTCGTCAACTTGAAACTGAGTTCGGAAGATGTCATAGAACTCCCCATGGAAATCGTGTTTGTGAAAATGGTGCCAATGGTGCTTCCAGAGATTATTCATATTTCATTCTGAAATGCCCGGAATACTTCGGTCTTATAAAGAAATATATACGGAAGAAGTATGCCCGCCTGAAATACAGGCCTAATCCTTGCAGGTTCTTGTCATACGGTAAAACGTATCAACTGGTGTTAACAAAATCTAGTCAGATCCATAGCATTGCTTAATTTCTTACCTGCTCCTTCTTCATTTATTTTTTCGATTACCCGTTTACACAGTATGTTGACAGTCTGAATAAATGAAATCGGCGACGCTCTCTGTCCATCGATGCCTCCACGTATATACAAATTTATCTTTGGACAAATATATGTCCATGTCTTTTTTTGTTCATTATTTCTGCGCATGTTATTTGACTTTTCTTGTACAAATGAGAAGCGTTTTGAAATATGTAGCAGTAAGTTATGTACTTCGCATGACATTCACTGATCCTGTGTTCTCTTCTATAACGGAGACTTTCAACTCTGTTCTCTCTCTCTCTCTCTCTCTCTCTCTCTCTCTCTCTCTCTCTCTCTCTCTCTCTCTCACACACACACACACACACACACACACACACACACACACACACACACACACACACACACACACACACACACACACACACACACACATTCTTTTCGCCCCAGAAACCAGCCTTTCTAGATGATTAGCAATAACTGGTGGAATGTCCAACTTTCCGAGGGATTTTACAGGCATATTTATAGCCTACCACCAGCAACCGGCAACGTCATTTATGTACTCATTACTCGCATCGT
>JADBJO010003048.1:207500-210000 GCA_016801955.1 Conus betulinus | reverse complement strand
CAATGTTTACTTCGTACTGTTGCAAATCTAGCGAGTAAAAACAAGCAGATATTGCATTTTTTGCTAGCGACATAATCATGCTTTTATTTGGACAATAACTGCAGTGTGAGCTCTGACGTGTATTAACGGGCGCGCGCGCCCGCGTGTGTGTCTGTCTCTCTGTCTGTGTGTGTGTGTCTGTCTGTGTGTGTATGTGTGTATGTGAGTGTATGTGTGTGTGTGTGTGTGTGTGTGTGTGTGTGTGTGTGTGTGTGTGTGTGTGTGTGTGTGTGTGTGTGTGTGTGAGTGTGTGTGTGTGTGTGTGTGTGTGTGTGTGTGTGTGTGTGTGTGTGTGTGTGTGTGTGTGTGTGTGTGTGTGTGTGTGTGTGTGTGCGTACGTCTAAGTGTGTGTGTGTGTGTGTGTGTGTGTGTGTGTGTGTGTGTGTGTCTGTGTGTGTGTCTGTCTGTGTCTGCCTGTCTGTCTGTCTGCCTGCCTGCCTGCCTGTCTGTCTGTCTATCTGTCTGCGTTGTACTGATGGCGTATCATTTTTTACTCTCTCACTCTCTTGCTCTAAACGCATAATAATCCACACCAACATTCGAAAGGGAGCTAAGAAACGCCTTATTCCGAATCTGTTGGAGAGCAACGTCTAATTTTTCTATACGCATTTGGCAACAAGGGACACAGGAGAACATAACCATCACTAGGTTTCGGGCGATGACAGATTGTCTCCCTTGCGCAGGGCCTGACATGAAAGAGAGCGTCTTTAAACTAGTTCACATGACTGCTCTGCATTTCTAGTCTTCTTTCTTGTTTTTAAACATCAGTGTCTGTGTCTGTGTCTGCGTGTTAGTGTGTGTGTGTTCGTAGGTACAGCCTTATAAATGCATATTTTGTGTACTTTTTTGTTTGGTTCATGACTAATAAAATTCCGGCATTAATAATACTTCGTACATTAACGTTTGACCATTTGTTCACAGTAAACAGCCTTATTATTCCATTCGCTCATTTTAACGAAGTTTCAGAATGATTCATACAAACTACTGATAACATTCAATGATTTTGGAAACCATTGATAACGGTGAACAGGAACATCATACTTCTGATAGAGCAGCCTTGATCGTCATTTCCTATTCTTCCTCGCATCTTCTTCATTCTCTTCTCTCTAATTTCTCGTTTCCTTGTTACCACTTCATACATCCATCTTCTTTTGCCCCCATCCCCACTCCCACCCCACCCCACCCCCTCCTCCCACGCTGTATCCTTTTACACAACAATCTCCCAACTTTCATCTTTCTGGTCTTGGCAACCGAACCACGGTGATTCATTCTCTCTCGCTCCCCTTGCCCATCCTCTCTCCCTCCCTCCCTCCCCCTCTCTCTCTCTCTCTCTCTCTCTCTCTCTCTCTCTCTCTCTCTCTACCAGTGTTTGTAAACAAATCAATTTTTTTCAAGCAACGTGCCTGTGATATAATTACGACTGTAGTGTGAGCTCTGATACGCGCGCGCGCGCGCGCGCGTGTGTGTATGTATGTGTGTGTGTGTGTGTGTGTGTGTGTGTGTGTGTGTGTGCGTGCGTGCGTGCGTGTGTGTATGTGTGTGTGTGTGTGCGTTCCTGCGTGCGTGTGTGCACTGCGTGCGTGCGTGCGTGCGTGCGTGCGTGTGTGTGTGTGTGTGTGTGTGTGTGTGTGTGTGTGAAGCGCCTTTTGCCTTGAAAATGCAGCATAGGTAATACGCTTTGAACATTATTCCCTTCAAAGGGAGCCATGGCCCACTCTGAATGAAGTCGTTGGATTTTTATTTCTCTCTTTTCCCTACCGACACTCATTCCCTTACACTCTGTCTCTGTCCACACCTCGTTTCCTCGCAAACTTGTTTGGTGCTTTTGCTTTGCATTCGCTTAGTTTGCTGTCCCTTCAGATTAATTTGCTCATGTTTTGCTCCTCTGCAGACATATGTAAGAGAGAAGTAGGCTATCTGATTGGCACATTACAAAATGTCAAAAACTGGGAACACGAAGCACGTGTTGAGGCGTCACGCACATGAATCAGGAGATCAGGTCAAAGGTTAATAGTTGGGGGGTGGGATGGAGAGGTCATTGAACTCTCATCCTGTATGGTCTCCATGTCACGTGTTTCCCTTCCTGTTATGAAGAATGCCAGAGAAGCTTCCGGGCTGGCTTCGCTCCAGTCTAAACAACTGACTTACGTACAATAGAGGGAGGTATTGCTGGCATGTGCATATACTGAGAGAGTGTTGTTTGTTTACTGTCAGAGAGACAGTTACACTATTTTCCCCGTGCAGTGACGTGTGTGTGTGTGTGTGTGTGTGTGTGTGTGTGTGTGTGTGTGTGTGTGTGTTGTGTCTGTCTGTCCGTGCGTGCGCGCTCGCAAGCGTGCGTGCATAGTACTTTTGTGGGATTTCTGTTCATTGTGTTTTGTAAAGGCTTGATTTTGTGTTTTAACACGTAACACCTTTAATTACATCATGTTAATTGGGGCTCCTTTTCCCCTTCTTTTTC
>JADBJO010003048.1:190000-197500 GCA_016801955.1 Conus betulinus | reverse complement strand
CACACACACACACACACACCAAGTAGAAATGATAGTGTGTGCGGCAACCAGACCGAAGACTGACACATCTCACTGCCAGACGAGGGTGACTGTATCAGTGGCATCTCTCTGGCAGTGACCAACTACTTTCCCCTTTTAGAAACAAAGTCTTTCTTGTACATCTATCTTTTCTCTCAGCCGTCAGGCGTCACAGAATCCTACTGAGGCAGACTTGAAAACAGAAGCGTAAAGGCTGCAAGGACAAGGTCAGAGGTCGTAAAGCTGCAGGACAAGGTCAGAGGTCATTGCCATAAGCTGCCGACCCTCCACCAGAGTATTGTTTGATTTTCAATGATGGAGAATGTGTGACACTCCTTGATATGCTCTCAGATACCTGTTTATATGAATGTATGTATGTGTGTATGTATATGTATGTATGTATGTAAGCACGTGCGCGAGCTCGCACACACACACACACACACACACACACACACACACACACACACACACACACACACACACACACACACACACACACACACACAACGTTTTAAAACACCCATGAGGCAGTTATGAGAGAGATTTGGAGCAAATCCTATAGTAAATGACAAGAGAAAAATAGAGGGGGGGGGGGGGGGGGGGGGGGGGGAGGAGAGAGGAGAGAGAGAGAGAGAGAGAGAGTAGTGTGCGTGGATAGTGAGTTTCTATTACAGTGCTGTTGTTGGTGTTTTGAACATTTATGGACAAGGTTGCATAATTGCTGTTATCACAAAGTTTGCAGTAAAAGTGATTGATATGTTGAAGAAAAGAGATCATTGACTCGAATGAGCAAAAAACAAAACGAAAAAAAAAAAAACAGCAACAAAGTAACCTTAACTATAAAAAAATGTCAGAAAGAAAGAGTGTGCGCAAAAAGGAGAGAAGACAGAGAGGAAGAGAATGAGTGAAAGTCTGAACCAAAGCAACTGTGTTCATCATCAGCCAATGCCCACCAGGGAATACAGTTCACAGCAGTAAACCTATAGTGTACATCAGCCGGGACTCAAAACAGATGTAAAAGACAAGAAATGAAAGAGAAAAAAAAATTGCAGAGTAGAGAAGAAAGAGAGGGCGGAGTAAGAGAGAGAGAGAGAGAGAGAGAGAGAGAGAGAGGAGAGAGAGAGAGAGAGAGAGAGAGAGGATGGGGAAAATAGAGAGGGAGACAGCGACAGAGAAAGATGGATGGGGAGGGAGAGAGAAAGAGAGAGAGAGAGGGGGGGGGGTATACCGAGACAGACAGACAGACAGACAGGAAGACAGACAGACAAAGACCGAAATAACGGACAGGGACAAACACAGAGACAGAGACAAAGACAGAGAGCCGAGAGACAGAGAAAGACACAGAGAGGCAGACATGCGGACAGAGAGAAGAATGAGAGAGACAGACAGAGACAGAGACACAGAGAGAGACAGAAACAGAGAGAGTCAGTCAGTCAGCCAGAAAGACGCTGGCAAGAGGAGGCTGCTTGAAATAGTGGAAGGTACAGTCGGGCGCTGGTGCGATGGGGGACACTTGGAGTAATAGTTTGTGACATGATTAAAATACAGTCGGGCACTGGTGGGATGGGATAGGGTTGGAATATGCGGGAAATGGTTAGTGATTATGATTAAAGGGAAGAAAAGAGACAGCTATCACAAAGAAAAAAGTTCCAGAAGAAAAGAAGAGATGTCAATGGAAGAGGAGGATGTGGACTGACAAGATGAAAGACAATTAGCTGATGGAGAAAATGATGAAACAGATGATGAGGAGGAGGAGGATGAGGAGGAGGAGGAGGAGGAGGAGGAGGAGGAGGAAGAGGAGGAGGAGGATGGTGGTGGTGGTGGTGGTGGTGGTGGTGGTGGTGGTATGGTGGTGATAAAAATGATTACGATGACGACGATGATAATGATGATGAGGATGTCGACGACGACGACGACGACGCGACGACGCGACGACGATGACGATGACGATGATGATGATGATATCGAACAACCACGAGGACGACAAAAAACGACCACCACAACGACGACGACGACGACGACGACGACGACGACGACTACGACGACAATGCTGCTGCAGCAGCAGCAGCTGCTGCTGCTGATGATGATGATGATGGGGCTCATAATGATGACGATGATGACAATGATGATGATAATGATGATGATGATAATGATAACCATGATAATGTTGTTGAATGACATCAATCTGGTCATTTTTTTTCTCTCCTTTTTTTTTTTTCCTTTTGCTTCTTTTTCTTTTAAGTTATTCATTATTGCGTTCTTCATACCAGCTGTCTTCACCCCGTTTAAAAAGGCATTTTGGGGAAAAACCAGCCACCAGTCCCATCAGCGATATGACCAGCACGGAGTAAGTACCTACCTATCTGCCAGCAGACGAATTGAGACAGACAGGGGATGATGGACATCACGCAGACCAAGACTTATGATGGACACACCGCCACAGGCGGTACACAGGCTGTCTGCTGTCTGCTGTCCGCTGTCTGGGGAAGGCAGTTCAAGAGGCATCAATCTTCATTCCTCATCGGCTGCCCTGAAAGCTCCTGGCTTTCAGCGGAGCTCCTGGTTACAGAGGGTAGAGGACAAGAGAACATTTGCAGGAATGTTTCTTTTCCCTTTGAAATTAGTGTTGTACTTTTGTGGGAGAGTGAGATACTGCACAAATCACAGATATACGTTTTCTTTTGAGTGGCTTGATTAGTTACGTTTTTATGTCAATTTATCGTGATATCTATTATTATATTTTTGGGGTGAGTTTGTTTGGGTAAGAGAGAGAGAGAGAGAGAGTGTGTGTGTGTGTGTGTGCGTGTGTGTGTGTGTGTGTGTGTGTGTGTGTGTGTGTGTGTGTGTGTGTGTGTGTGTGTGTGTGTGAAAGAAAGAAAGAGAGAGAGAATGTGTGTGAGAAAGAGAGAGAGAGAGAGAGAGAGAGAGAGAGAGAGAGAGAGTTTGTATGTGTGTGTGCGTGTGTGTGTGTGTGTGTGTGTGTGTGTGTGTGTGTGTGTGTGTGTGTGTGTGTGTGTGTGTGTGTGTGTGTGTGTGTGTGTGTGTGTGTGTGTGTGTGTGTGTGTGTGTGTGTGTGTGTGCGCGCGCGCTTCCTGTTGGCACGAAGTTAACTGCTCGCAGAGCTTCTGATTTCCGACAGGTGTAAACGTTGAAGGCCAAGTCTGGTGATGGCAGAAGAGAGCTTCCTTTGCCTGTGAAAACGTTGTGTGTCTGGTGATGGCAGAAGAGAGCTTCCTTTGCCTGTGAAAACGTTGTGTGTCTGGTGATGGCAGAAGAGAGCTTCCTTTGCCTGTGAAAACGTTGTGTGTCTGGTGATGGCAGAAGAGAGCTTCCTTTGCCTGTGAAAACGTTGTGTGTCTGGTGATGGCAGAAGAGAGAGCTTCCTTTGCCTGTGAAAACGTTTGTGTGTCTGGTGATGGCAGAAGAGAGCTTCCTTTGCCTGTGAAAACGTTGAGTGTCTGGTGATTGGCATGGAAGAGAGCTTCCTTTGCCTGTAAAAACGTTGTGTGTTGTCTAGTGATGGCAGAAGAGAGCTTCCGTTACCTGTGAAAAACGTTCGTTGTGTGTGCAACCAGTTATCAGTCACTGCCATTACCTGTTAAAACGTTGTGTGTACAGCCAGGTATCAGTCTCTGCCAAACATCCACAAAACAGCCACTCTGACAAGCAAAAGAGAGTCCTCCTACTTTAGTAAATAACTAAACTTTTCGCACTATTTGCATACAGATTCTTCCTTCTTTTTCACAAAAAATAATGTTATATGTATTTACATAAAGTATGTCAACAGGTCATCACGGACTAACAAATCATTTTCATTAGTTCATGCCCTCAGGACCTAAAAGTAGTTTCATTCACAAAGGTTTCTGGACCTCACACAGATCTGTGACCACCTTTGTAACGATGTTCAATGTTTGTGACCTCTCATGGACAACAGACCGCATACTGTATTCATTTCAAAAGACTATAGCACTATTCTAACTTTGGAGCAGGTTTGGAGCTTCTAAAAGAAGAAAAATACATCAAACATCCATAATAGAACATTCATCTTCCATTTTTGTTTTCTCTTCATCATGCTTACTGATGTTTCCTCTTGGCTATGGCCTTTCAATGTACAATAAAAACCAGACATCTCCTGAGTCTTTGACAACAAACTACGAGGCATGCATTCCTGCAGAGGCTCTCTGTTATTACGGCCATGTCGACCTGTCTTCCTCAGTCTGAATCAACTACACACCTGACCGGTAACAAGTCTCACTGAGTTCTCTGTTCGCCGCTCAACATTCAGGCATGCTGCACGGTTTTCTTGAGCAATGAACGCAGGCACAAAGACTAAAAATTCTTGCGTTTTCCGATATACTGCACTGCACAAGCTCTTGGCCAGGGCCTTCAATGTACCATAAAAACCAGACAGCAATCCCTGAGGTCGTTTGACAACAACTACGAGCATGCCATTCCTGGCAGAGGCTCTTGTTACTACGGCCTTTTGTCGACCTGTCTTCCTCAGTCTGAATCAACTACAACACTGACCGGTAACAAGTCTCACTGAGTTCTCTGTTTCGACGCTCAACATTCAGGCATGCTGCACGGTTGTCTTCTCTGAGCAAGGCGTGCGTCGAACGCAGGACCAGACCTAACTAAAAAATTCTTGGCGTTTTCCGAATCCGGCACAATTAGCGCTAAACTGTTGTCCACAGACACTCCCCGTAAAAACAAACAACAAGCAACCCGCCAGGAAAATTGAGCATATTGCCTGGCACACAGCTCTACATTGCCTGCCTCCGGCCGTCGTTGAAACACGTCCGTGAAGCACCTGGTCCTTCATTACACCACGTTTTCGATTACCAACGACCTTCCTTGAAGGCCAGAGTTCTTTCCTGTTTGTGTTTCACGCAGCAAACAGCCTATGCAAGTGGAAAGACTTCATTTTCTTCTACACATCTCTGTTCTGTCTCTTTCCTTTCAAACAGGATTCAACGACAACCAGGATACATTGACCTTATTAAAAAGCGTTATTTCTCACTGTTTTGACTCCTTGACATAGATGTGTGATGGTGTTGCGTGTGGTGTGTGTGTGTGTGTGGTGTGTGTGTGTGTGTGTGTGTACGGTGACATTGGACGTCCCAACACAGACAGCCCACCATGTAGTCGGTTGTGCAAGAGTTGGGTGCGTTTCATGCATGACACACAAACACACACACACAACACACACGCAAACCACAAACACACACACCCACCACACACACCACACCACCACACCAGGAGGAGAGAGAGAGGAGAGCACGGGACCCCACGAGATGAGAAGCACAGCGGCACAGAGGGAGATGGAGGGGAGAGGAGGCAGGAGGACAGGGAGGAAACCGCGGACGGGGAAATGGGACAATGAGGGCGAGAGACAATGACCAGTAAAAATCAAAATCAAAGAGAAATCAGAAAGCAAAACAGAAAAGAAATTAGTGAACATCATAAATAGCAAGCGTCCAACAGGCCTAATAGTCAATCAGTGAGAGACGGAACTACCATTGGCACTTAATAAGAAAGAACATTGATTCTACTTAAGTATTGAAAAGCTTCCCTTTTTCGAAGAGTATTTGCTTCTGCGATAAAATTAGCAATTAGCAATAGACTTTAAGGTTGTTTCACACTATCACTCTGTAACAGAGTGAATAAATAAGTCACTTTCTTCTGCTAATACTGATTTAACACATCGCATTTTCCCCCGTACCCTATTTATACACTCACACTGAAAGAAAAAGTGAAATTCATCTTCTATATTATTCTTTTTTCAAGTTTTACATTGGACAGATACAATTAGGTTCGTTATTAGATATTATACCATACCATCTTTCTTCTCTAGCATATAGACCAAGAAGTCCTTGTTCGAAAGCGTGCTAATGAATCCCTATGCCATTTTCGCGTTACAAACCGATAAATACTTTTCTGGCTGTAAGTCACTATTAAAGCGCAAGAACCAAGAGTATTTCTCACTATTTTCTAATTCAGAGTGCCAGATCTGTTGGTAGGAGGATATCAAAACGCTCTTTTAAATTCTAGGATAAAAAGTTTGTCGTTCTCCTCCCCGTTTAGAGAGCGCGCGCGACACCAGACAGACAGACAGGCCAGAACCGACACGACCGAGAGAGACCAGCGCCGCGCAGAGAGGAGGGGCAACAACAGGGAACATACCGTATGTAGTAGATCGCCACATCTATCACCAACTACTTTTCAGGGTTTCACAACCCCCTTCCCCTATCTACACCGGTGTTTTCATACACGACCCTAGCTGCTAACCACCCATCTTGTCAAATGAATCGACTCAGCTAATGAACTAGTAATAGAGTGGAGGGTAGGAGGGGGACCCGGCCTGCGGGGCAATGAACCGATGGCGTGACAGACTGGGCTGAGTTAGTTACCGCAGGCCGTAAGTTTAAAAGAATTAAAATAAGTGTAAGTGGTAGTCTTTTTCTGTCTTTTGTGCCCTACTACAGCACAGGTTATTGTTTATAATATAAAAGTACATAAAATAAAAAAATTTATGAAAAAAACTATGTGGAATATTTTTTGTAAAAAATAGGGTACTGGTATTAAAAGTTTTATTGTTTACGTATAAATTAAAAATTAAAAATTAATCACGTGTATAAACATGTGTAGTGGCAGCCGGAAAAGAAAGACAAATTAATTACCAAAACTAATAAAATTATTAAATAAACAACTACAAAATTTATATTAATTTAAAAAATATTATAAAATAATTTCGTAAATAAAAATAAAAATTACAATAAAAAAAGTATATTAAATAAAATTAATATTAATATATAATTTAAAAAGATAAAATAAATATAAAATAACTTTTTAATTTAAATAAAATTTAAAAGAAGTCAAGGCAAAATAACAAAATTTTCAATTCAACATTAAAAATTAAAAGCTTAAATAAGATATCAATTAAATAAAAAAGAAAGGACAGTTAGGCGTACGTTAGTTTAATGATGCCCAAGCAGCAGAAAGCTGTTTGGCTACCGCCCGCACAAACGTCTCATCGCTTCTGTGCAGCCAGAACAGATGCGAGGACAAACAATAACACAGCACTGGAACATTTTAGGTGAATTAACGAGAATTATCGGACTACGTTAGACCTCTGAAAAGAAAAGAAAGAAAACAAACAAAAAAGGGAAGAAAGAAAGATGCATAAAAGAATAGATTTTGAAAAAAAAGAAAAGAACATAGTAAAACCAAAATCTTTCAACCGTAAGCCAAATTTGACAATTATTTCAAAAAATTTCAACCGTAAGCAAATTTGACAATTATTTCAAAAAATCAAAGCTAGAACGCTGAAATAGAGAGAATAAAAATAAATAAAACAGAGAGGAGAGAATTCTTTAAAAGACGAATGTTACACAACGAGTAAGAACATTTCAGAATTTCCATAATGCAAGCCAGACCTCTGAAGAAAAGAAAGTAAAGAAAGAAACAAAAATAGACAAAGAA